>JAGDQP010069429.1:0-10887 GCA_022664845.1 Lepisma saccharinum
TTACTGTGACCTGGCTATTTTAGCGTAGTCGAATATATAATCCTTTGTTGTGTTGGCAGTATAAACGAGTTTGGAATGAATCTGTAATATTGATATAGTTGGCTGTTCAATATTTGTCTCGTTATCATAGAAGAGGATGATTTTGTTAAACAAAATGTAACTAGTATTCTAATACATTGTTATGTCAAGTTTGGTTGGAATTAGATGTGTCATTTCCGCGCCATGCTAGAATTGAGGAAGCTACTTAGTCTAATCGTTCTTACATGATTTGTGAATACAAGTCTTAAGAAATAAGTCTCATTTGCATGGAAATGGTAACAAGATGGAAATTATGTTACTACTGAAACATGGAGGGATGTTAACTGTATCAGCATACTATGTAGCTTTGATTGAAATCGGTCCAACTGATCTTAGTTGATGATTGAAATGTGTTTAGGGTAAAGTACATGGAAGCATGCGATCGCCAATTACTATTATAGACACACTTACCTTATACCTTGTGTAATAAATAGAATTACTAAAGCTTGGATTTTGACGGGGTAGTAGCTAAAGTCTACCCATTGTATTTTTTAAATAGCATGAAGTCAAATGCAGAGAAATAATCATTTCCGAAATCTATTTATTGAATAGGTTCAACTGGCAATACTTCTTTGTAATTATACACCAATTTACACACTATTCATAGGTTTATTTATCATAATAACCATTCAAAGTATTGATAACCTCCCAGTACAATTCCGTGATTTAACATTTGATTACATACCAAACTAATTTGAAGATTCTCCACGTTCTTTCTTATACACATTGCATAATCACAGCATCTTATAAAAAGTTACGATCGCATATTGAAGTCTCATGAATTTTCCGTTAGTAACATTCTTTATTTACTCAACTTAGAATAAAGAAAACAACAGAAGACAATCATCACAGAATAAAGAATCGTTACTGTAAAAACCCTAGATTATATAGGTTGTCTGAAACACACTATAACAATTACGAACCTTTTAAACCTTCTCCAGTACAAATATCATCAACACTCGGAAATTGGTGCTCGTTGGCCCAGAAACCTCGGAGAAGAAAATGGAGGAGTTCATGGGGGAACGTGTTTTATAAGTTAACGAGCAAACGTGCCCGCCCGTTGGTGCCGGATGAATATAATGTGTTGGCAACAGTCATTGGGCCAATCAACAATACTCGCTTCCACGTGGCGGGCTGCACCCTTAACTTGGTAAGTTTTGGGGGTCTGCTCCCCCTTTATCATAACCAGACTTCTCCTATGTGTAACAATCAAACACTTCTCCTTTCGTTCAGACTTGACACAGAGGAATGCGATTTCTTGATGGCTCATGTACGTGATATTCCGGAAATACGAAAAAAAGAATGATCAAAATCGGTCTAGTAGAACGGCCGGACGGACTAGACAAAACACTTTTTAGCTAACTTTTTTAGTATATAGATAACCATGGATATCCAGAAACGGTACACTGTTAAAAAATGTCGCCAGTTCCCTGAGAAAAGGAATGTCAGGAATGGAACGTTTACTAACAATAACAAAAATAAGCAACCTTTCAGTTTCCAAAAACATTCAAGCAAAGATTACTTAGAATGTTTCTCTACTATCATGCAGATTCACATTACGAATTTTATTGTGACCCTACATAATAGTATAGCAAATTTCTAAGTATTCTTTGATTGAATAGTTTTGGAAAGTGAAGGGTTTCTGACTTTTGTTAGTAACGTTGGATTCCTGACTTCGTTAGAAACTTTCCTAACTTTTTCCAGGCAACTAGTAAAATTTTTTAACAGTGTATCTTCATCTGAGTAAACACCCTGCCCCCTCAAGTCAGAAGTAAGGCATTGAATACACTGGACGTTAATGATTCCCCTTCCCCATCAATTTCAAATTTGTATGCAGAATTAGTAAAATATTAGGCATTATTTTATATATTTAATATCATAGGTGTACATTTGGAACCGACCTTTTTCAACTTCGACCTCACGACGGGACTTGAACCTCGACCCCATTCCACCTCCGCCTCGAGATCTCCCCAGAAATCCGTGAACCCTCCCCCTCACACAAAAAATAACTTCGAGATACGTGAATAATTTTCTCAAACTGAAGCTGATGTCGATTTCTTTCCGAACAACCAAGTC
The DNA here is from genome assembly GCA_022664845.1 of Lepisma saccharinum. Lineage (NCBI taxonomy): Eukaryota > Metazoa > Arthropoda > Insecta > Zygentoma > Lepismatidae > Lepisma > Lepisma saccharinum. Next base: position 2,155 of record JAGDQP010069429.1, read on the forward strand.
GCAAGGATGACTGTCGGGTTAAGTAGTTTTGTTCACAGAAAACAACTGTGCTTCACTTCAAGATTAATCAACTCAACTCTAGGAAAACCAGTGAAAGACATTTTTGAAGTGAGTTATAAATTATAAATGTCTTATACCTATGAATAAATTATTATTATTATTAAGTTGTATATTCTGTGCAAATGTTGCTAAACTATGCAAGAAAATCCATTACTTTGCAAAGGTCAAAATTTACAAAGAGTGGGGAAGGGTGTTAGATATTTCACTGGTGCCCTCCATGAGCATTGTTTCGCCGCTGACTCTGAAAGTCATCTTGGACTATCATAACAGCGCAATACTTTACATGGTTCATGTTGTAACAAACTCGCAGGACAAAAAGAATAGATAACGTGCACTTAGACTACAAGCATTTTACGTGCACTTAGAGTACACGAATATTTTGATGGTGCACTTAGAGTACAACCTTCAAGGTCAGAACTTCCTATCACCCTTTTCATATCGAAGAAGAAATTAATATAAGGAGATGTGATGCAATTATAAAGATTTTGCTTTCGTTAGTTTACTTTACCGCGTAATGCACTTAAGAAATTAACATTTATGCAGGTTTGAAGCGTTTTTAATTACAACTCTGAGGTAGAGGCACTTGGGTACGGTGGGACTGCAAAATAAGCGTCCAATTTAACATTGATTTTCACACATTTCTAGGAATATCATGGTTTTATCCGGTTCTTTCGAAAAAGCGACTCAGTATCCTCTTCAACATATTGCGTGGCATTGTGAATATACTTGAGTGAAGACTTTGAGAACTATTTTCTCTTTACAAATAACGATTATTATAATTGAAATTTCCGTAAGAAACTTGATATCTGTGCAATTAAAATAATTCTTATTTCTAAGCGGAAAATATTTCGTGAAGCCTTTACTCATTTAAACTTACAATGCTGTGTACCTACTATATTCAAGGGACAATTCACTCATTTATTTAAAAGTTTGTGATATTCTTAGAAATATGCGAAAATCCCTGTTAAATCAGACGCTTAATTTGCAGGCCGACATAACCAAGTACTGCTTTATCTTAATTTACACCGGTGCAGTGGGACACCTTAGAGGTTTATTGAGAAGAAAAACTTCTTTCACGCTTTATTCCAGGCTTGGAACTAGCAATGATTCCAGTAAAGAAGGTTGTCAGAAGCTTCTAACGAACACAGGTATGTTTTTTTTTAACTTAAAATTTGTGTGGTATTTGAAATTTTACTCTACCCTTGTCAGTACACATTTAATTATTTATTGTAGCAGTCTTTTAGTATATACTTAGAAACTTCAGCTATCATCTCGTTATCTTTGTCACACAGTTCTTGGAAAACTAGATAAATAAATTTAAGATAGATGAACATTTCTCAGGAGTATTGTGTCAACAATGCATACCACCGTAACTGTTTTAAAATATTTATAGACCATTGCGTCACTGAAATACATATTATATGCGTTAGCTTTTGTCCTTTGAGATTGTGACCGGATACCTGCTAACCAGTGATTACGCCAGTAATTAAAGTGTATTATTATTATTATTATTGTTACTAAATTAAAACTATTGTTACTATTTTCATTAAAACAAAAAAAAATATTTTCATTGTCTTATTGAAAGTTTTCAGCCTTGCATTTAAAAATGTCTAATCTGCGGTATTTATTATGATTTAGGTACAACTATGAAACATTGGTTTGTCCTGACTCTCTCTGGTGGTTTACGTGTATCTAAACTGTCCATTTTATGAGCTTGAAATCTCTTGATCTAGAGACTCATCTATACTGTGGTAAGATTCACATATTCCAACACAATAATATATATGTGTGTGTTACATATTGAATCAAAGACACTAGAAGAATACCATAGGTAATTTTCAATTCAATTTGCCTATATTTGCATTTTTTATAAAGGTATATTACATTTCCATGTGATGCGATATATACTTCTGACTTTTGACTAATATCTAGTTCGACCAAAATTACGAGGTCGATTCTGTACTTCTTTTTCGTTATTATTAACATTATTAGTGATTACGTATCCTTTACATGTTCAACCAGGAGGTATTTATTGTATAATGTGCCACATAAGTATGTTATAAACAAACGCACAGTGCGAGTTTAATACGGGTCTGATTTTTCGCGAAATTTTATCTGTAGAAGTTAAATTGAATGACGCTGAGTTTGAATCCGAAGAGTTCGTTTATTAATGTCGGAATCCAAGATTACTACAGCCCAAAATGTAGGATTACTACAGCCCAAAATGTCTACATTTTGAAACAAAAATATTATGGTTACCAGAAACGCCTGAAAGTTTTGCAACACACCACACTTTATAGTTTGCAGCGTTTCATACCATTCAAGGATAAAGACGAAAAAATTACATCATTTTATAAATTATAATGACATCATCTTACAAATTCTTCTGGTTCTGAATTCCATTTTATGTATGCCTTTAGGCATCTAAGGCTCAGGTAAGGATAGGGGAGGGGAAAGGATTCGGGAAGGTGTCGGCAAGGGCCTATGTTGAAGGTGCTATCCAGTTTGTCTGGTGTGACAGGAAAAGTCCTGGAAAAACCTCTTCTGGTCTTCGTTATTCCCACATCTAGAGGTTCCGAATGGTGTTGGTGGCAGCACAAAAAGGCTTGTTTTCAATATTTAATACTACAAAATTAGAAAAAACCATACAGAAATTATGTATTAGCTTACATTCTAGATTTGTCTTGATTACACCTAACATAACGGAATACACCTTTAAGTAAAAAATATCGTACCTCCCTGTTTTTTTTTTCTTTTAACAATTATTATTATCGGATTGTTTACGTGAGAATCATAAAGGGAATATAGCCTATCCTCGCGTGCTTACAACAGGTGAGTTATATACTAAACCATGCAGTTGAGTACACGAAATAAGTTGAAAGAAAGTAATATTTTTATTTCTATTAAAAGTTACATAATATTATTAAGTGCCAGTAACCCGATTTTGATATTGAAAATGTAATTAAAAAGACAAGAAGACATTTAATTTAACACATGCGGGAATAAGTGTTTATGTGTGAGTGTTTTGTTTATGTTCCCCATGTTTCGTTTCTTCTTACTACTGCTTGCACACTTTTTTTTTTCCTTATCCTCTAGTTTCTTTGGGATAGCATTCGTAGACAGACATTAAAGCAGACACAAGTCAAAGCTTGAAAAAAAAAAACTCACACACAACCTTCTAGTATAAGAGCCGTTAAACAGGTTCAACGACGTGGCACGCGCTCCCAGTGTCACGCAAGTTCGGGAGAAGCAACCCAAAATGAAGGCCCCCCGGGTGATCTTAAGGACACGATGTATTAAAAGAAAAGAGAAAAAACGAGATAGAAAAAAAAATCAGAAGCATCTGTCATAAGATATATGCATGTGTGTGTGTGTGTGTGTGGCAACTCTTTTGTTTCTTCTTTTTACCCTTTTCACTATAATTGCAAGAGTTCTTTGTAGAAAAAAAATAATAATAAAGATTTCTCACGTGTTTTCAGACGGTTAAAGAAGTTTGCTTCAGTAGCTCTCTTATTATTGTTGTTTATTTACAAGTACAACCTCTTTTACACATTGTTTCTTGGTTATTTTTCTTTTACAAGGAAAAAAGAGGGAGTTTAGTGTTATGTGCACCTTTTTTTTTATTTTTGTTTAGCGGGAAGTTTCAGTGAGTGTTGTGTCTTTAAATAATGGCGGAATCCTGTTTCTGCCATCTCTTCTTCTAAATATAATCCTTTTGTTACCATTCTTTGCTGGTTGCTAAAAAACAAAACAGTGTCTGTTTTTTTTTTTTAATTTTTCGGCCCAGTGGTTTGGATTATTGCAACAAATGCACCAGGTCTAGAAGAAGAAATGTGTTGGTTCATTTCTTTGTTTTCTAGTGTAATTTTTTTTTCTTTGCGTGTGTGTGTGTGTACAAGTATTTAAGTAAATCCTTGGACGTGACGTTTTCGTATTAAAGAAAGCTGGGTAAGTAAGGATTATATCTAATTGAGATTGGAGTTTCTTCATTGTAGAAAAGAACCTGTTACCTAGAAATGATTCTTCTTCTTCTTCTTCTTTATCTACTACTACTATTACTACTACTAATAATAATAATAATCTTTAAAAAGTACTGTGAACAGCAATAGATACAAGCAAATAGCATATAGCACTAAATCAGTGGACTAATACATTTAAATAGCATATATTGATTACAATTAAAATAATTATATGTAATTTAACATTTAAAAATATATATTCATTGTAAGTACAAATAAGTCGTTTAAGGAAGATGATGTTTCTTCATAACTAAGATTTGATATCTAGTTTGGCACATTAAAATATTAACTCAAAACTTAATTAGTTAGTACTTTTTTTAAAGGAATTTTTATCAATATTTATTCTTCTTTGTTCTAATGTTTTCTTTTATGTTAAAATAATTGCACCAGTAATTATAATCAAGATAATTATAACTTACCATTATGAGATATATGGTAAGTTAAATTTCAAATATATAAATCTAAAAAATGTTATAAGGACTTTGTACCTTTGTACAGCTTTAATCTTATTTCTTGCTGTGTTTCTTAAATGCCAATTTTAATTCATATAAATTTTAGATGAGTATCTTAGTGAATTCACTCCATGGACTAATTCATAAATCCCATTAACTTTATGGATTGTCCTATAATTTCATTTATAAGGATATTAAAACTTAAATTATAGTCAACTTGAACACTAAGATCTTTTTATAACATCAACTTATTAGCTATATCACTATTTTTAACTTTGTAAATACTTACATAATATTGAGTTTTCTTTGTAAATCTATATTTATATTAATTTTCTTTGACATTTTTGAACACCATTGGTCATTGTTATCAATAACCTATAGAAGATTATTATCATTGATATTGTTACCTTCTATGAATTGATATTGTTAACTTCTATAATATGAAACAAATGCAGGTAATTGTTTTTAACTTGTAACTAGGGTGACCAACCGTCCAGAATTTCTCGGAACTGTCCCACAAGACAAGAAAGGACCTTCAAAGTTCCGTGTCCCGGACAAACCTTCTCCGGGACGCCTGAAATCCTGGTTTTGTTCAAAATCTGCAAAACAGAATGTAATCATGACTGAAAAATACATATAGCCTATGTATGTGAGAGAATTCAACTATCGTATTGGAGGAATCAGTGGCGTACCGGAAATACGTGTGACGGTGGTCAACGTCAAAATTTCAAATGGGATTTTGAATTTTAATTTTAATGTTAAGTCCTTTAGGCAACTTTGGCTCAAGCCGGGTAGATGATAATGGGATGAATTGGTGGAATGAAGAAAGTGGGAGGAAACGGGAGTAGGCGTACCCCAAGAAAACCCATACACACGATGTTTGTCCACCACAAAGCCCACATGGCATTAGCAGGGATCGAACCGAAGACCCGTATCACCAGAGGTGACTGCTATACCATTTAGCCACCACGGTCCAAAATTTCAAATGGAAAATAGGATAACTGTTTACTTTTTGAATAACCATTGAAAACAAAACAACTTTTGGAAGAAACATTTTTCGATATTTGTGCGGTTTGTGAGCTACAACAGGCTAAGAGTTACAGGAGCTGTATTAAGCAACCGACATCGTCTATTGGCAATAACTCAAAAACTGCTACGTGTAGAAAACTGAAACAAAAATTTTAATGATGAAAGTTCATATGAAGAATTGATCTATCGTATTTGGGGAATCAATTCCGTATTGGAAATACGTGTAAGTGCGGTCAACTTGAAAATTTCAAATGGAAACTAGGTCACTTATTATTGAAATGGAAACATTACTTAATTTTAAACAATTTTCATGAGAAAAATATTGTGATCATAGCAGCCGTTTCGAAGCTATAGTTGATTCAAAAGTTATTTAATGCACCGTAGGAAAACTCAGTTATTAATACAGAGTGTGAAAACTGGGAAGAGGAAAAGTTTTCATCCTTGAACATGATGTGTCCCGGGTTGGTTTTATAAGAAGTTGGTCTCCCTGCGTGTAACTCACCTAAACTCTTGCAGTGTTTCAACTTCGGAAATTCAAGGAATTGAATGGCTACTGCCAATAATTATGTAAATTATGTGTTTTCTACAGTGTTGCCATCAAAGGTTTACCAAAATATAATTTCTTGGTTGAAAATTGTTTGTGCTCACAAAACATATTTACGAAGTGGAAGTATTATAAAATATCCTGTTCGAAAATGAGAATGCAGCAACATTTAAAATATACAGATTTAAAAGAATATAACCAGGACATTACTATAACTTAAGAAGTGACATTTAATTAATAAATTTAATAATTAATTCGTTTATTTCTCATTGTTAGTTCTTTTGCCTGTGATTAGACATAAATGTTTCGTATTTATTACTTTTTGCAGAGTACATAAACTGTACTATGGCAATTATACATCTTGGTATTTACAACTTGAACGAGGATATCTGCGGGTAGTTGCGACACCGTCTTATACTCTACAATAACTGAGATTTTTCAGTCTCACAAAGTGAATGCCCGGATGGTAACTGCGCTAAGACCCTGACAGCTTCTTTCCCTAACCTTCCCGGAAACCTTCCCGTCAAGGGACGTCATCCTTCACATTATGTGCCAAGCGTAGACCATAGCACCAGCTCAGCACGTATTATATGGCACCAAACAATAATTTTGATTCAGTTCACAAAATGGAAATCGGAGCCATTTTGAAAATATTCAAAAGCTGTAGAAATTTGTTTCGCATAATTCGGTTAGTAAAATTTGAAAAGCAATATTAATAGCGTCGTTGTAATATTAATGTATTATTAGAATTGTATTTCACATATGTTTACTTTTCAGTAGAAGAAAAACTTAGTCATGTAATAAGGCCAACAAATTTTCGTCCAGAAGATAATTGAGTAATATTTCCTTACTATACGAATAGCATGCACAAAATTCTACGTTCATGAAAGTAGTGCCGAATAAACGTAAGCTAGTATCACGAACATTCTAAATCCACTTCCCACTGGATTAAGAATTTAAATCAGACAAAAGCGCCTTTTTTTTACCCGGTTAAACATTAATAGGACTCTCTTGTCCTCTAATTAGGCCCAAGCAAGATTTAATTTGGACAAGTCAAACTTAATGGGGCTGTGTCAGGTCGAAGCGAACTTTATAATTGACACGATCCAACCTTTACTCAGATTGGATGAAGGTATAACTGGGTACGTGGAGTTCAAATTGGATGAGAGTTTATTTATGGCGTATTAATATAACCAATATTTGATCTTATATCAATTTGTTTTAAAAATCAAATTACTTGAGTTGAAGCTTCTTTGGTTATCATTGTTTTATAAATCGAACGTAAACTTTTCTTGTCTGTCCTACATAAGCTTTACTCAAAGAGTTACAGGATTTGGAACAACTTGAACATTTGAAAAGACACTGGTTGCACTGAGTCAGTTTTCCGTTTCATGGACTGTGGTTCTAATACTATATCGAAAAGGTTAAACCTGCATGCTTCTTGAAGTAGACAAGCTATTTTTCTAAAGTTTGATATTCGGCATTAAATTTACACCCAGTTGAACGAGGAGTTAGGGAAGATATTTGAAAAATAAGTTATCATAAGTATTGTGTTCATTTTTTCTTTTTTTTTTTTTTACTTTGTAGCGCATTTTTAAAGTTAGTTTTCTTCTTCTTTGAAAAGTAAATTTTACTGCAAAATATTTCATCAAAGAAAAATAGAATCGTACTCGATCAAAACGGTGGCCTGTGGAATGCTCAGACCTGTTCAGACACCTCAGTGGCAGAATACATGTCCGGTAATAGTAATTCGTTTGTCTGGTAGATCAGCTAAGTAATTTTTGTGCACCTTTCAAAAATGAAAATATTAATGGATTTCTGATGCTCTGTAAAGTTACCTTAGTTTATCACCTTAGCTTTGGGCACTCATAACTTATTATTTTAAAGTGTTCAAACTAAATGTTTCTGTATCCACTGAACGTATAATTGTAGTCCACGTCCCTCGTTATATCTATATTCAGCCCCCGTCGTCTAGTGGCGAATGTCATGGACTTCAGTATCAGTGAGCTTGTGTAGGTTGAAGTTCTGTTTAGCCTAGCTGTCTTGATTAAGATTTTTACCGTTTCCACGAATTTCTTCTACAAAGTAAGTAGTCTATGGAAACAGTACCAAGAATATAGACCCTGCAAGTTGCTAAGTATTTCCTGAAGATCTGCTTGGCGAGATATGCCATCTGTAAAACTTGAGATAGTTCGTTAAAGATTTTAAACTTTTTTTTACATCTTTATCTTCTTAGCGGGAAATACACTAATGACATTTGAAACTCAAAATGAGAGTGCTCTTTTTCTCTTGACTACAAATAAAAAAAAAGTCTATCATTGATTATGTGTAAAACAAAACAATTCAATAAAAATCAACCTGATAAATAACAGAGAATTATACTTTATACTATTACTAAAATAAATACATATTTTTAAATCATCATATTCAGCCATTTTCTACTCACTGCTGGATGAAGGCCTCTCCCTTTTCTCTCCACATATCTCGGTCTGATGCTATCCTCACCCATGTAGCTCCTTAAATCGCTTGATTTTATTTACCCATCTTGCATTTGGACGTCGTCTCGGTCGTTTCTTTTCTCTGGAAATCCAATGTAGTACATTAAATTGTCGTCTACCTTCCATCTGAG
>JAGDQP010069430.1:0-10887 GCA_022664845.1 Lepisma saccharinum
AATGGACCCTTGTGAGAACGAAAGCATGTAATTATCTGTACAAAAATTTTATTTTGGTTCTCAAACATTTTTCGAGGCTACATGTTGTTTTTTTAAGTTTTCTCAAACTGTCTGTTTCGAGGTTTCTTTAGGTGCTCTAACGAATGATGCTGTTCATTTCCAGCGCTGTACGAGGGTTGTTCGGAAAGTTCTGAGAATCAGATAGGAAGAAACACAATATCAGAGCGATTGAGGTTTTATTTCTCAATATAATATCTTCGAAGATTAATACACTTCTGGCAATGGACTTAAAATACCTTGACACGAGCAGAATATGTCAACTCGTCCAGGGCTAAAGATAACCTGGCACTGTGGAGATGGCTTCTTTATTGGACTGAATTTCTTGTCACCCAAGAAATTTTTAAGGTTAAGGAAGAGGTGAAAGTCACTGGGGGCAACATCAGGCGAGTACGGGGGGTGAAGTAGAACGTGGAAGCGAATTATATCTAGTTTCCGGCCTGTGACCAATGCTGAATATGCTGGTGGTGTGCGGCACCCATAGCGCCGAAGGCTTCCTTATGCCCACCTCATTAGTATGAATGTGGCGTCCCGTCCCCTGAGATGCCCACTGTATGAGCTATCTCACTTTCAATCGCCGGTCGGCCAGCACCATATCAGCAGTTTATCGATTATTTTTGATGTGAGGATGGTTGAAGGACGTCCACTGCGGGAGTTATCTTCAACACTATCCCGTCCAAGCTTGAACAACGTCGTCCACTTGTTAACAGTGACCAATGATGATGACGGATCTCCCAACACTGTGTCCAATTCGACTTTGATGGTTGTCGCATTTAGTCCCTTCTTTACCAGGAACTTGATGACCACTAGAACTTTTCCATGTTGTCATGTCACTAGCACTTTTGCTCCTTTCCCTGCCTCTGCAAACCAGACTATCGGACAAGTGGCGATGCACGTTCAGAATAGATGTGGCTTTGTAAGGTATGCATTTGTTCCGATTGCACCACCATCTCTGAGCGATTCTTAGAACTTTCCAAAGTCCTCGTAGTTAATGTAGGTTAACTGTAGCATCTCCAATTGCAGAAAAAGATGATCATTTGATTATGATCAAAAGAAAGAGTTCCAAGCTGTGGTATCATTGCTCTCCATGTCTGTTTAGATTCAGCCGATAAAAAAATTAGTTTCTCAGGTTTCCTTGACTGCCCTATCGAATGGTGCTAATATTTTCAGAAATCGAATTCATAAATTCGGAATGCCATTTTGAAACACATGTAATGACTTGTTGAATTTAGCACCGTTCTGTTGCTCAACACAATTAATGTTGTTGTTAGTTGCTTTCAATTAAAATCTGAATGTCCATGACAAGATTTTCACAATTCTTTATTGTATCCACAATATAAGCTTTTTTCAGCGCTTGCGTTACACACGAATTGATAGAGGACCTAAAGAAAATTAAAGAAATAAGAGTTGCCCAAAATTTTGGAATCTGATAAATGATTAACGAAAGTTTCTTAAGAACCTTGGAAACAAGAATAATGCACTAAACCTTTTGTTTACCGTCCTTTGTTTTATGTTGTAGCGTGGAAGAATGTGAAGCCCTTTGTGACAAGCTAGCAATTATAGTGAATGGCCAAATAAGATGTTGTGGCACAGTTTCTCGTTTGAGAAATGAATACACTAAAGGCTTTACTATTCTTGTCAAATGCCGCAAATCAGCTAGCTTTGAGAGCATAGAGGATGTTAAAGAAGAAATAGAAGAAACATTTCAACCATGTGACCTAAAGGATCAAAATATTGTACGTATTCAGTTTGTGACACACGAATTGGTTAGTTTACTTGTCTTATACATGTTCTAGACATTTACATATGTACGTAGCTTGAAAACCTGTTTAATTTGTATCGTAAAATTGTTTACGAGTGTTTAGCTTTACCTACCAGTGTTTACAATTCGTGGCATTAATTTGAATATATTGCATCAGATGGCCTTAGTATTGAGAAATTTCTGGAGGGGAAAGCGCTTCAAAAATCGTTGAACAAAGTCTATGTTACATGCTCTTCCCGTGAGTGAGCATCGGCTTAAACATTGTGTTGGATTTATGGAACAAAAGTCCATAGCGCGTCAACCCGCTCTGCAGGCAAGGATAAACTTCGTTGCCGTTTTTTCTTGATACATGCGAAATGTAACATAGACGTTTGTTCGCACATACGCCTCAATTGTACAAATGTATATTTCAATGTTAAGATTGCACGTAGCCTAATCTCGTCATTTTACAGTTGTAGTCTCATAAAGTACAGCTCTCTTACAACTTCGTAAAAGACATTACATCACTGCCTAAAGTCCAGGGAAGATGAACTCCATCAAAATGTAGATTTGATGCTTTAGTGTTCTTTCATACACTTCACCCTTACTGCCACTATGTGAATACCGTATTATTATTTTTCATAGGGAATTCTTCACTATCATGTTAAGAATGAAGATTTGACATATTCAGAATTGTTTACGCAAATGGAGAAAATCAAACATACATTTCTGGTCATAAAACACTACACAATCAGTGATAGTACCTTACATCAAGAGTTCCAGTCGTTTGTTCAGCTCCAGAAGGAGAGAGAAAAGGCGATCAAAGAGCCACTGCTCACAAGAAGAAAACCGTTGTCTCTGTAATTATTTTTGTCGTTTAATTAACATTTTGTTGGAGATACAATTATGGTAGATCTTAATTTTAAAGAGAAGTCAGTTTACGTAGACTGCTTCACTTACTTTCGTTCAGTTATGTGTACGAACTCTTTGTCATATTAAAGTATCATTCACTAGGTATTTCCAGATGTTACTTGCTAGAAAGAAATCCTAACAGTCGTTGAAATGAAAGCTAGGTGTCAGAAAATATTTACTATACCAGCTAATCATGACAATTATTTCCTTGCAAGTGTATTTTAGAGAAAATAAAGATGTGTGGCATTAAATAATTGCGTCGGATTTGTATCTTTCTTTTCGTAATAGTATATATATAAACTTGTATCAGTTCAGTACCTTTTCAAGTAGATTACTAGTTTCTTGATTTATAATTGTAATGTAGAATATTTGTAGTTCGGAAGTAAAATGCACTATATCACTTTCTTGGCAAACCCGACCTTAATACATAGTTTTGTACATTTGAGTATGTTCTTCCTGAAAGTATATACAACCATGTCATTGTTTTGTACAAGAATTGGCAGTACGGCACTATGTCTCAAGAAATGTGAAAGAGCGTGCTCAAATCAACAAATCCATGAGCCGAGCTCCAGGTTTGCGAAATATGACGTAGTATAGTTTACCTCCAAGGTAGGGATAATGTATATACTATTATATATATTAATACATTTAACGTTTACATACATTACTTGTAAAACACCTCTTGTATATATTTCGCGCATGGGGTGTCCTAATAAGCACCCGATCTCTCAGTTTTGCACCAAACTTCTTCGATACAGAGTAATCAGAACTTATTAAGTTCTTCAAATCTCATTTCTGAAAAGCAATATGCTGTCCTCGATACCACCGAGCATTTTTTTTTCTTCTTTCTTTGTCATTAAAATCACGTATTGATACTTTAACTTGTGTGGAAAAGTGAAGGGCTTTCATGAATTGAACCAAATTAGTGCTCAAATACTGATCCAAATGAAACAGTAAAAAGTTTACTCATTTGGGTGTTCAAAACAGGGTTATGAAATATTAAGAAATTGTCTTACCTCTGTCAAGTGATGTGCAGCCCAACGATGCAATGGTGCTCATACTAAGGGTGCTTTTCTACATGTGCGATACAATTGGTAGCCTAGTCCAACTTCTTGGATCAATTAGAGTACAGTAAGGAAAAATCTAATAAATTGTACCACTTTGAGAATTCCTTTGATCTGTATATAATCTATAGCAAATTACTATAGTATATTTTAGCTTGGTCCTTTAAACATGTACGTGTCCATTTTCAAAGCTCCAGGTGTTATGGTTTAGAAGCTGTGAATACAGAAAGTATGAATATGTAAAGTGGTACAATTTATAAGAATGAACAGTCGTTGGTATAAATTGTACCACTAGTATTATAAATTGCACCAGTAGTAAAATAAAATTTGGAAGGAGTAATATAAGATGAAAATCATAAGCCAATATCTACGTATTTGTCATAGTTTATAATACATATGGGATTTTTGGCAAATTTAGCCTTGTTTGCAGAAACAAAACTAGGCTTTCAACACAATATAATATTTCATGCATCAGCAACTACTATTCACTTCTAGACTCTGCTCACTTCTACATTTACATTGCTATTAAACCAGACACTACATTTCAAACACTGAATAATATAATACCAGCTAGTTGGATTAAATTTTTAAGGCCTTTAAGAAATTTTGACTCACGGTGGATGGATAATGATGAGAGAATTGGTGGAATGAAGAAAGTGGGAGAAAACGGGAGAACCCCGAGAAAACCTTCGCACACGGTGTTTGTCCAGCGCACATGAAACGACTCGGGATCGAAACAGAGACCCCACAATCCAGAGATGAGTCCTCTACCACTAAGCCACCGCAGCACCAGCTAGCTAAGTAGTCTCTGGCAACTTCAACAGATTTCTTATCATTACCTTCTTCGTGCTTCTTTTTGTTCAACTCAAGGTTTTTATTAAGAAAGCAGCTGGTGCATTTTATAAGACATGGTCATTTATACTTTGACACCGCTTTTCGCCCAAAGATGAGAAATAACTTGTTGCTGTTTATACTATTAACATATGAGAGAAGGAATATGTATTTTAATTTCAACAAAATTCACAAATACCACTGAGTGTGTGGACAGTAGTAGAGTACCAAACATTGCTCTTTTTCGTTTTTTCTCGTATTTAGCATGGTTGTACGTGACAGAATCTTTTAAGGTATGTTATTTGAGATGTTTAGAAGGTAACCTTAAACTTTGGTTGAAATTACCGAACCGGAGGGGAGATATAGCATTTTTTCGGTGCCGTCCATTCACCACCTCTTAGCCGCCGATATCGCCCAGCGCCGTTGTCTGCTTACGTTGGCATCGCCTCCCTGTCGTCGTCCGCAAACACCCGCAAAATGTCGTACAGCACAATGCTGTAACTAAAATTTATATAGGGTTTTATTAAAGACATCATTTTATTTTTAGGGTGTGCTTCATTATTTTATTTGAAGGGCACTCGGGGTACCGCTGAACGTCTCTGAATGATATTGGAGAAGTTGCATTTTCATTTTCATGATTTTGTTAGCATTAGTAAAGAAAATATAGCCTTTTAAAAATTTTGATATGGTTTTTGAATCACCCTGTACATTATAGTTTTGGAAAAATTTCTATAAACATAGATTTGGTATTTTCTTTAAGTTGTCGTTTCGATTCTGGAATTTAAAGATATTATAGAGCTAATGAAAAGAAATTACACTTGCCTTGTGGAAGTATATTATTGAGATCCTGCTTATTTGTAGTTGAGGAAATATTGAACACGGTTTTACGTAAGATATGAAAGCTTGGGAGACCACTACTTCACTACTTGTGTTATACCAATGTTTTCCTAGAATCAGACATAGCACATGTTTACTAGCGTGCCATTGGCTTGAGAATATTGTACGTTTTGTTATCCAATGGTTTTTGTGGTCATGTGCTCTGGCCATCCAGAAAGAAAAAATCTGAAAAATTCTTATTATTTTCAAAAAGTCTTGTTTTTCGAAAATGTGTGTCCGTTGGTAAGATACATCAATAAACCTACCCTTATAATTTATTATATAGGGAAATCCGCTTTGGTGTTATATTGTGTTAATGGAACGCAAGTGTGTGAGCTCACATTTTTAAAGAATACCCTTTCGTCAGATTCCGATCACCACGTGGATATTATATGGAGAACTAAAGTCTTGACGCCACATCCGGTTGGTTTCCATAGCAACCGCGGAGGACAAGTTTTAACAATCAGTAAGTTTGATGGCAGAAACTTAGAAAATCAGTTGTGGAAGGAATGGGTTTTAATATTTTTCGAACTGGTGATTATTTCGGTGACGAGCGGAAACCGATTAAAAGAGCAGAAAATGCTGTGGAGTCTAAACATGTACTTTTGTTTACATATGACCGAGATTTGATGCACATACGAGAGTATATGAACAGTAAATGTAATACGTTGGGTTGAGTAGCTAATTTTTATTCCGATAATTTATGTTTTTATGAAACACATACAAAGGTACTATTACCTTCCGAAATCTTGCATACTTTACCTAGATCATCAATTTGCGCAGCTGTACATAGGTACAAGGGTTTTGTTTTAGCACTTGTATTTACCTTCTTGAGTGTGTATCCTTAACTATAATCGAATTAGCAATTTCAATTTAAGCTTATTGTTAGATACAATTATCACCATTTTAAAATCAAGAACTCAGCAATCGACTATGAATTATCCTCATAATCATATTGACGTATTCAAAATTGCGTTCAACGGCATTGTGTGAAATTTTATTACTTACGACATTGGTTCCTTGCACTTCCTTTTCTAGTTTCAGTCCCTTGGAAACAGAAAAAAGCAGTACATGTCTCTTTCATTGTAATGATGACAATCTGGCACAAAGCACAAAACCATAACGAGTTCTTGGATATCGAACAATAGAAAACCTATTGCTAAACACCCGTTTGTTTAGACTGTAACATGGTGGGTTACCATGACGACCTACCGGATCTGACGTAAGACTTTAGTCTTCCATTGCAATCAATTGTGTGTGGGAAGCGAAAGAAAAGGAACATATTTGATAAGCAGAACTATAAACCTATAGAAAGTTAAAAAAAAGAAACTCGCTGTTTTTGATGTAACGGTATCCACAAATTAAAGTCAGTATAGTCGGGCCGTTGTATTTTTATTGTGACGACATAAAAACATATTTTTAAGAATTTACTGCTCATTAATAGTACATGCTCAGGCCGGGAAGAAAGTTGATTTAACAATAGAAGATATGTTTTGTACATGTTTTACAGCCCTAATTCCGTCTGTTTGTTACTTCTGCGACAGAAGATTGTAAGGAATCATAAATTGAGAACAAGAGGTTTATTACAGACCCAACCATTTTAGGTCAAAAGCAGAAGGGGTGAAGGCGAACAGAAGATTGTTGAAAACTGAATTGAGAAGGAAAGATTTATGGCCGACCCATTGATTATGGGTAAGAATATATCGAATTGTGGGTCAGCGACCACGGAATTTTATTGTTAACTTGTTTTGTATATGTTTTTGAATGTAAAATTCGTTGAACAAGCTGTAGAACATTCCCGAAAGATTTAACTGCATACTGTTGAAGACGCTATCGATGGTTCGAGATTTTTTGAATCTTCAGTTTACTGAAGCACTCCATGGAAGATTCTGGATGTTTTACACAGATATATACTAACAGACAGCCATATTCAATCCACTACTGGATGAGGCCTCTCCCGGAGGGAGGAGGTGGTCTACTGCTCCCACGCTGACCAGACGGGTTGGGAGAGGAGAGCCGAAGCTCTCACTGTGATCGCCACTGTCTTTTATTCATAGCAGCTCCCCAATTGTCCTCACGGTGCTGGGTCAACACCGATATATATATACACGGAATTGATTTTGTTGCTTTATTGTTTGGCTACCTTCATTTGGAAAGTGAGCGAACAAGTTGTTGTTGTTGTTATGAATTTTACAGTTGATGTTTTCTGCAAATTAAATCTAGTTCTACATTATCAGAGAGAAAGTATGTAGTTTAATTATTTTCTAATCATTTTATTTTTTTAATAGAAACTGATATCTTGTATGCTCTCACAACGATTATGAACGAAAAACGTGATTCATGCCCCAGCTGGGATTTGAATGTCAAACATCGTATGCGTGATAATTGCCAAGCAATATTTCAGGGAATTGCTACGTAACATGATGGATGTGAGACCTTCGATCCGGTCTGAGTAAAAGTTGCCTAAAGACCTTAAATAATTAAATTGTTCTCATAAAACGATTGTAGTTTCATAAATATAACAATATACACAAACTTAATTGATGACCAAAGTTTATAATAATGGAAGTAGATGCAAAGAGTTTAAAACGCTTTCAGAGGCTTAAGGAATACATATTTCATTCACTTCTTTATGTTTCTGCGGTGATCGAAATCTCACAAAAGGGTAGATACCTGTGTATTCTTTAAAACTGTGAGCTCACTCACTCACTTTTCATTAACACAATATAACACCAAAGCGGATTTCTCTACACAATAAAATACAAGCCGACCGGGTGGCCGAGTGGTCTGACGCTGTAGACCATCGGCTCGAATGTTCCGGGGCATGGGTGTGGATTTTAACAGTTAAAAGCGAATCGTGACTGGGCGAAGTCCAAAGTTACTAGACTGGCCTATATAGAAAAATAATAAATAAAATAAAAATAAAGTACAATGGTAGGTTTATTGATGTCTCTTACCAACGGACACATATTTTCGAAAGACCAGTCTTTCTGAAAATAATAAGAATTTTCAAGATTTTTACTTTCTGGAAGATCAAAGAACATATGGAAGTTTGTTCACTATATACTTGTTTTCCCATTGGATAACAAAATGTACAATATTCTCAAGCCAATGGCACGCTAGTAAACATGTGCTATGTCTGATTCAAGGAAAATATTAGTATAACACGAATAGTGAAGTAGTGGAGATGGGTCTTCCAAACTTTCATATCTTATGTAAAACCGTGTTCAATATTTCCTCAACTTCAAATAAGCAGGGTCTCGATAATATACTTCCACAAAGCAAGTGTAATTTATTTCCATTAATTCTATATTTTTAAATTCCACAACAGAAACAACAATTTAAACAAAATACCAAACCTATATTTATAGAAAAATTTTTCAAAAAGATATTGTACAGGGTGACTCAAAAAACTTATCATTTTTTAACGGCTATATTTTCTTTATTTGTCATGAAAATGAAAATACAACTTCTCCAATATCATTCAGGGGCGTTCAACTGTACACCGAGTGCCCTTCAAATAATATATTCTATAATAAATTTCAGTTACCGCATCTCGTTGTAGGGCATTTCGCGAGCGCTTCACACCGGGTTTTGCGAGCGGCGCGAGGTGGGGTTTAGAAACGGCGCGGGCAATGGCAGTAAATTCACAATTTCATTTATTCAAAAATTAATCAAATCATTAAAATTAATCATCAAATATTCAAAGCTGCGTCAGCTCAACAACCTACCATCTGAAATCAGCTTCGATTAGGTGGGAGAGGGGGTAAACCCAAAGTTAATCTCCCACAGCACCTCTGGAATACCTCATACCAAATACAGCCTCCCAGATCCACTGGTTGAGGCTAGAAACCGGTTTAAACATGTCCACCATTTTTTACTAAAAGTCTGGCATAAACTACTGTGGAGATTTAGTTGTTCATTCGAATGTTTACTTCTTAAAATAGGGAATTTAACAACAACACTCTTCTTGACATATTTCCTCAGGTTGGTAGCTCAACTGTGCAAACAGTTTGCCAAATCGACAGGCAGTAGAATATACATGCAGGTACAATTTATGAGACGTTACCGGTCTCTCGAATAGAAGCACAATACAGTTTCTAATTCCACCTGTTCATGTACACTGAAGGGATCTTCTAGGGTGATTATAACCCGACTAATCACGTCCCACACGAAATGCATTGACTAATCTTGTTGCCACCTGTCAGGGTTAATTAACTCCAAGGTATGTATATACAGGTAAACTATTCCCTTCTGATTAGCTGAATATGTACGACGACAACGAGAAAATACTGTCGAGTGAAGCAAAGCGTATCTATCCGTTTAGAGAAATAAGTCTATATCCTGAAATTGGAAATCGCCATCGAGCTAGCGACAACCGCAACCAATCAGTGCAAGTCATGCTATCACAATACCTCTCGCGACAGAGGAATTAGTAACCACGGACACTCATGAAGGTGGAGGAAAAATAAACAGAAGACCCTTTGTCGCATTGAAACACAACTGAAACGTAACAGGCAAGGTCTGATGGACTCCTTGTGCATTTAAATGTCGACGCGAGAAACTGAATATCGATTTTGCTTGGTGTTGCGTTCCCCTGACACTAGGAGTGGTACTGTCACTTAGATTTTCTAGTCAGGGGCTCGCTGAGTCATACATGGATCTTTGGTATAATAAATTTGTTGTCTTACAACCCAATGGAATTCAACAGTGTTCACTGTTGTCCGGAATGGACCCATTTGGATCAACTCTACTATTTATTCAGGCTTCCAGAACGTCCTGATATCATTGAGTTGAATTTTTAACCTCGATTTTGATCGTCGTCGTAGAACTCAAATTTTACTTTAGAGCGTGTAACATGGTTTTAATTATTTGTTATAATAATTTGGTTTTAAAGAGCACATATTGCACTCTGCAGAAACTGATAGAAACAATACTTTTTTTTATCTGACCATTTTATACTACTAATTGATTATTAAAGCACAAGCCTGTAATATGAATTTGAATTTATCAAGTCAATTGTTTCTAAAATAAATAAAGGTATCACGTCCTCGAACATTATGTAAGTTTATTATCTTTTAAAGCTAATTCTTAGCATTATTTTATCATAGTAGATTAACCTTTTAAAAATCAAGTCATTTTTTTTCGATTCACTAATAAAGTACAAAGAATTATTATTAGATTGATCAATAATAATTGGAACTCAAATTATAAATTCTTTGTTTATGCTTTTAAATTCAATAACATCTCCATTTCATAACAATTGGTTCTCAAAATGTTTTATTTTTTTACTTTCCTTCATCTTTCCTTCTTGACAAATCTCCAAACATTTATTGTCACAATTCTATTTTATCTTCCTCGCTCTCTTATTTGCTTCAAAAATAGTTTGTTTTGTTGTTTAGTTAA
>JAGDQP010069432.1:0-10887 GCA_022664845.1 Lepisma saccharinum
AAATAATCAATTTCTGAGTAGTATAATAATGGTTCCAAAATACGAGCTACTTTCTAAGGTAAGTTGGAGTTTTACAAATGAGGTTCGTATATATTATTCTCCCAAATGCATCTAATCAAGTGAATAAAATATTTTACGATTTTGAAAGAAAACTATATTGGCGTGGGTCAGGTTTCTCAACGTGGAGGTCGCGACCCCCAGAGGGGTCGTGAGTTCTGTGTAAGGGGGTCACAAGAGAAGGTGAAAAAATAAATTTAACTAGGGTTTGTAGGTTAAAACTAATAAATTTCGAAGACGATATTTTATTTTGCTTATTGTTTTTTTTAATTATTAGGGTCTACTAAAATAATGTAATTTGTTGAATAGTTTTGAATGATGTAATTAGGATGTTTATTATCAAATACAGTAGATCAGCGGTAATGTTTTGAAATGTCATGTTTTTAGTTGCAGGATGAAAAAGGCTGAGAAACGCTGGCGTAGGTGGAAAGCGAATTTATGACTCTCAGTGTGGAAAGTACACATAGCTAATCAAGCTAATAACCACGCCAGCAATCTGTTGTTATCCAACGATCCAACACATCAGCCTATTCTTATTGCTTGTTTGCTTGCACACTCATTTCGCTTACTTGTGTTTTCCCCCTTTTTCTGAATATCGTAATGTGCCTTATATTTCTGTATGGTAGAGAAAATTAATACACGGGAGTGGATTTTAGCCCTCAACCATTTATTTATAAAATATAGTAATGTTGACAAAATTACCGTCCCGTAGGAGACTAATTACAGAGTATTTGAGAAGGATGGCTTCTACAGACTTGTTCTTCCTCTTAGATCGATCGAGGATCAGGTATGAAGGATAGCACCGGTTACATAGCCAACCTGGGTGCCGGAAGTTGTACCAGTTACGTAGCCAAATGCGTACGGGAAGAAGTCAGGTTCAAGGAGAGAGTACACACCAGTTACATAGCCAACTGAGTGTCGGGTGTTTGTACCAGTTACGTAGACAACTGCGTACGGGAAGAAGTTAGGTTTTAGGTGAGAGTACACACCAGTTACATAGCCAACTGAGTGTGCATGAAGGTACCAGTTACATAGCCAACTGCGAACGGAGGAAGGAGAGGAGCTGACCACCCGAGGAGCGAGTGATCCCTCTTGCATTGCGTTGGTCCATTTTATAGATGATTTTGGGGGTGTCTTCCTTCTACTCCTTTGGCGACTGTAACTCCATCTGGTGTCTACTTGTAGAGTTGACTGTCGTCTGCTCCAGTTTATGTATTGTTTACCTCACTTATACACATGTTTGTCCTATAAACATTATTGCTTGTTTACGTAATATCCACGCGCTCAGAATACACGCGGAATATTACATTTCCCCACTCGGGGAAAAATAGTAAACAAATGTAGGTGATTTTGTGAACTATTTTTTTTTACTAACACATATTCCGTTTTATCAGGAATAACACTATAATCACTTCACTTTATATGCGCTTACTTAGAGAAGTTTGTATAAAGAAAGTCTCGTTTTGTAGGAACATTTGGTAACTAATAACGTTGTACCACAGAGCAGGCAGATTCAGCCTGATTCGGCGTCATTATCCTCGAGTCAGTGGGTCGTATTAGTGTTTGTTATGATTAATTAATACTTGTACACGAGGTCACTTAATGTTTGTGTTGTTTTAGCACTGTTGAATGTCGTTCCCTCGTACACTGTTCATGAGTTCATGGGTGCGATGTTTAATTTGCAAGTGTTGGTTTCACTGTTATTGTGCAGTTCTGTGTCAAGTGACGACATCGTGTTCATGATTTGTTTACTGTTTGACAAGTAAACATTTCATGTAACTGCCAGAGGAGGTTGAAAATGAGGAATAAAAATGTCGTGTATGTTTACGCCTCCTAATATTATAACCACAGCACGGGATTTTCGAAACAGCTAATATTTCAATATAGGTTCTCACTCCTATATTCAATGTCCAAGAAGATGATATAGTCACAGATAAAAGTATTACGGGAACACACATCTTTTTTTTTTTTAATTTAGCTCATAGATAGACACCCATAGCTTGAACCTGTCACTTGCAGTCCCTTAGACATATCACGGCTTAGGCATAGCTGAGTGTCTGGCCCATAAATATAAAGTAAATGCACAAAAAAAACACACACACTAAATTTTATGTTCCCGAGATACTTTTTTGGGTTTCTTTACGCCTAGGGAAATTGTCCCTTAGATACACGAGGGACTTGCGACCCCACAGCACATTTTTGGCCATTAAATAAAAGTTAAATAACTGAATAACTACTCCCAGAGAGTACGCAATAAATATAGGGTCTACATAGTAGAAATGGAGATATATTCCCACTATATGCCAGCATTATTCATGCCTGGATAATTTCAATACATTTTAAATGTCAATGTCCGCCTTGGGAAAATTTCAGAATTATTGTTAACTTTCCAATTACATTTTCTTTCTGCTACTACTATACTTTTTATCCTTGTAGCGTTTAAATACAAGATTTGCAGTGCAACGTGCACCTCTCTTTAATGTTCATGGTTATTTTTATTCTATCGGAATATATTAAGAACATTCCCTGTATTTTTTCCTTCATGATACCAATCATTCTAATCCTGGGAGAAGTCCCGGCATATTTCTAATTACCCAGGAATACTCCTGGGATGATAGGAATTAAAATGTAATAATCCTGGAATATTCTTATTGCGAGGGACTCATTTTAAACACATGCAGAGAATGAGAAACAAAGTAGATTAAAAACATGTAAATATTCGTATCATAGAACTTTCAACTTTTGCTCTGGGAAATACATTTTAAGAGAAAAACAAAGCCCAGTTTTCAAATGTTGAAAAAACTTACTTCTGCAACTTTATAGTTTCTTACGTATATTTTCTTCCAATTTCTGAAGATAAAATAGAGAACTGTTCTTAAAACGCAACTACGAATTCGGTGCAGAATGTTTTTTGTGCTGTTTCAAATCCTCTGTGTATAGCTAGACTGGTAGTCATAGTAGCGTGTAAGCGAAGGGTGTGCTTTTTATGTTATATATATATGTGTGTATGATACGGAAAAAGAAAAGGGACCATTTGTCGGAAAGCAGCATTTTACAGGAGAGCCGAAATACATAATCAGGGTTTTTGCATTTTATGTTTTTTTTTAAAAAAAGAACATTCCAAAGAATATTTAAGTATAGTTTTCAAGGATTTGTAAATAGAATGCAGTTTTGTGTTTAGCAAAGTGTAAGAGGGAGAGGGACTTGACTACTGCAGCCTACAAAATAAGCGTCCAATTTAACATGGATTTCACATATTTCTAAGAATATCATGATTTGATGTGGATTCTTTGAGAAAATGACTCAATAGCCTCTTAAAGACAATACGTGGCATCTTAAAGGCAAATAACTGAAGGTTACTCGACGTATTTTTGTAAGAAATAAAGGATGATTTAATAGCGCATGTAACAACTTCCTTATGAAACTTTCCATTACGATAATCCTTATTTCTAAACAGAAAATAGCTCACAAGGTTTTCACTTTAAGTCCTTCATAGTTCCACGAAATATATTGAAGGGGCTATTGAGTATTTTTCTCGAAGGAACCACACGAAATTACGATATATCTAGAAATGTGTGAAAAGCCATGTTAAATTGGACGCCTCCGTAGCCAAGTCCCTCTCCCTCTTAATCTCGTTTTTCTCAAAAACCCTCTTTTCCGTACGTTACAATCAAATTTTAAGATATTTTTATAACTTTAGCGGCAAATTGGTAGGAATTATATTGCCAATACAAAACAGTTAATAACTCTAATTTGACAAATGGTCCTTTTTCATTTTCCGCATCACACACACACCCATATATATAAATAAATCACAGCCATATTCAATCCACTAGTGGATGAGGCCTCTCCGGGAAGGGAGGAGTTGGTCTACTGCTCCCACGCTGACCAGACGGGTTGGGAGAGGAGAGCCGAAGCACTCACTGTGATCGCCACTGTCTTTTATTCACAGCAGCCCCCTAATTGTCCTCACGATGCTGGGTCAACACCGAAATTTTTGAGCCCCCACCGGGAATCGAACCCGGGACCGCTCGCACTGAAGTCGAGCGCGCTACCGACTAGGCTACGCAGGAGCTCCATATATATATATATAAAAAAATTCACAGTCATATTCAATCCACTACTGGATGAGGCCTCTCTCGGAGGGAGGAAGTGGTCTACTGCTCCCACGCTGACCAGACGTGCTGGAAGCTTCAGTGCGAGCGGTCTCGGGTTCGATTCCCGGTGGGGGCTCAAAATGGACATTTCCGTTTTCACCGTCCTTATATACATATTTTACAACTTGTTTGTGTACATCAGATTAAATAATATATAACGTTTTTTTAAATTTCAGCGCTACGGTTTTTAGTTACGTAAAAATATAGCGTGAAAAACTGAGAATTCAATCTCCTACGTCATACAACGAAAATCATCTTCTGATTGGTTTGACGTAATCAATAAGTACTATATGCTTCTCCCTATGTTACGTTCCTTATTCAGAAGTTTGAAGACGAAAAAACAAGAAAGAGAACGAACATTCACATCATCACTTAACGAAACAATTAATGTACAAATCTGCAGAACACACTTCAATAAGTTAAAACACCAAAACATGTTTTTAATAACAGAAATTGCTCGAAACAATGATAGGGGTCAGTCTTGCAGTGCTCTTCTTATCGCTAGTTCGTGTCAATTTTGATGTCTTGACAATTTGGCGCAGTTGTTTAGCGCACGCAACTTTTAACTTTTTATACTTTCACCTAAGGCTGTTCGAATCCTATTCAAGGCCGTGTTTTATTTTACTCCACGAAACTCTAGAATAACTTCAATGTAATAGTGTCAATTTACATTTTTGTTTCTTACATGCTTCTATTATTGTTTTTTACAATGACATTAAAACTATTCAATATATTCACGGGTTACAAGTAGTACGTTAAATTGTTAACAGATGCCAGTAACGAGCACTAAGGGTAACGTTTGAACCAACTTCGTCAGCTTCATGGACAAAAAGAATGAAAAAGAGAATGAACACGACGCTAAAACCACGGCTACGAATCATCATGGTAGAACAAGTTTCGAGCTGAACTCTTGTTTAGATGTAAACAAAGTAAAAATGTAATGCGACGTTGCCACATAATTCATATCGAATCTTAGTTTTTTTAGAGACCAACAAGTGGGTTTTATAATAATTATAATAAATAACAAATAAATAGATTATGATAAAGAAAATTGAGTCTGTTTTGTAAAGGAACTTATCTGTTGATGAATGGGTTTTTTCCTAACACGTTTCTTACAGTGCAAAACATTTAATTTTGTAATTTAGGCTCTTGAGAGAGACCGCTCATTTTATCATTGACTGAGTGTACATCCTGGCACATCCTTGGTCATTGCGAGGAGGCGCAAGTCGCAGCACAAGAGGAGATGAAATAATGAATCATCTGTGGATGAAAAATGAGGTGAAAGTAAATGAAATCCTCTCTGCTGGTCCTCCTTTCACGTAGCGTAGATGCTTATATGCTAGGGCTGATTGCAGCCAGCAAAAGCCGGCTGGACGATGGAGGTTAGGGAAGTTATGTAGATATGATATTGTGGCAGTCATTTGTGTTGGTATATGTTGAATATTTGGAGCATCGTATGTTAAGAATACGTTTCATCTGTATTATCTTTTCTGTAAATATTGAATTTGCGAATTCAGCCAAGCTTACGTTTGAGAGAGAACCCGGTATGTTCTGAAAATGTAATTATTGTGTTTAAAATCATTTCGAATTGTCCTGATTAGTATGAGTACCTGAGTGTTCAAAAGAGCTACGCTTTCCCCCAGCAGTAGTGCTCTCCGAGGCAGTTCCTCTTCTACCATCTTTAAATTTAGACTCAGAGTACTAGTATTATTATATAGCTATAGCAACGATTTGTCGTTACTTGGTTTCGGCACCGAAAGTAGTATCGTTACAGTAGAAGGGTTGTAAATCCACAATTCAAGTGGCTACCTATCCTTACGTGACTGGAATCAACATTACTGGCAAGGAGTTGAACATAAAGAACACATTTCAACGAACTAAAAAGCATTTTTTATTGTAGCTGCATCGTTACAAGAAAAAATGACAGTACAGTAATTACAAGGACTAAAAAAATATTAACATTAATTTCAGTCAATAGATTTTTATGTAACCATACCTGTGTATAATTACTATTTTTATTAAAAATATCTTTTCCTACATACATACATACGCATCTTTCTTTATATATATATAGATATATTTATATATGTATACCATATACAAGATTATGTACATTATTATTATAATGTTTTCTTTTACATGAATGATATACAATTTTGAAAATAAGGCCACAGTCCCCAATAAAAAATATTTTGTCCCATTTTTTTTTTTCATTTTTATATCCACATCTATTCCACACCTACTCAAACATATCCACATGCACACAGAGCCGTTCACAGGAACGTTTGAAACGGGTTCAATCATTTTCAATTTTAAAATTCACGAAATTAGGGATAAATTATACCTCAAATATTTTCCCTGCGTTTTTTTTAAAAAAAAAACAAAAAAACAAGCAATATGCATCTATGTAGTAAAAGAAATGCTGCAAAAGAGAAGTTAGCCAAAAAAACAAAACGAAATGCATTAATTTCGCACAAAATATATGTAAATGGAATACCGTTAATACTGAACAAATGTAATAGTTATATCACTAGTAACACAATGCCATTAGAAATTAATGTGGAATGAATGCGTTTATTTATTAAAATACCGTGGCACACTGGTTTAAGAAGCAAAACAGTTCAAGGAACATCGAGAAGTTGTTTGTTGCACGACTAAAAGGTTATGGAAACGAACACAATAAGTGTAACATTTTATTACTGGAACCAACGATATCTGTATCTTCACATGTCTATTAACTGATGGTATATGTAATGGAATAAGATCCATTGAAGAAAATAAAAGTATCTGTGGGGTTTCTAAGCATCTAAATACTCATAAATAAGGAACTAAAGGAGCTGAACGGTGAAAATTGTACTTGAGAAATTACGTAGTAGAAAGTAATAAAAACAATTTTTTAAGGCATCAAGGTGGGTAGGAGGGGGGGGGGGGGGGTATGTAGATTCGATGTCTTTGGGTAAAAACATGTGAACATTAACTTATAGTTTCTATATAGACTATATCAAAAGCTATTTACGTGCTGTGGAACTGTTGGTGGAATACGTAAATTCTTTCGTGAGAAAATAATAATAATAATAAACAACATGATAACACCCATTAACAATTTCTGCTTTTACTCTGCAAAATGACGTGAACTTTCCAGCTGCAAAATTTTATCATTTCACCTTCATTTGAGCACAATTACGGAAGGTGAAAAGAAACAACTAAAGAGTAAGTAAAAATGTTTTATACAAAAATAGAATCGTCATGAAGGAGAGGGATTGTAGAGGGTAATCATTATATTACCTATGACATACTTCGATTGAGCAATGGAAAATGTTATGAAAACGAACTCCGTAGTCTGAACGTAACCACGCTTCCAATAAAGCCACTGTTCCATTGTTTGCCATCTTTCTTCTACGAATCAGATTGATTTGTTCGTTAATCATAGGTAAAATAAAACATCCTCAGGTATTTCGATTTTTTTCTTCTGAGAAACTATTGTCTACTCGGACTCATAAAAATGGTCAATGGATTTTTTGGTCCAAAAAAGTTTACGTCCATATCGAATATTGGTTCAGCATTGCCAACTGTGGATTTAGAAGGTGTACCCATCGGCCATCATCTATGAATCGGAGTGTACAGTTTATAAAACTCAATTTTAATCGAAAAACACCATCTTAATAGAAATTACAATATTCTTCCCCCTCATCCAAAATGTTAGTATTACTGGTAACCTCTAAATATATTGAAGTACCTTAATAATATCCAAATGCGCGGTCCCACCTAGTCACAAGAAAAAATTACAAAAAAAAAAAAGTCATACAAACAAGAACATAAATACAAAATAAATAAAAGGAGTTAAAATGCTGATGTTTCATAGTACAAGCAACATATCATGCTGTTACTTAGCTACCATGTTAACATGATAACGAAGTAAAACCACGCAAATCGTCAGCTGCGTTTTGGAACCAAAAGTTTATTATTTTTTTTTATTTAAAATTATTAATTAAAGCACCAAAAGTGAGTATTTGCTAATCAATCTAAATTTCCTTCTACGAGCTACCAAAGTGTATTTTACGAAAAACCGTGGAGGAATTTATTACTTTATCACGAAGTTTTAAACACTCAATACATACATGTTATCGTCACAAGTCTTAGTTGCAGTTAGCTGAATTTTTTTAAAAAGTTTTTCTTTTCTTTTTTGACAGTTTGGGCATTTTACAAAGTTAAACAATGTCACCATCTTCAGCTAGACATTGTTGTAGCCAGTTTCAAAATTCATCAATATTTTCAGTAGCTCCTACTCAATGACTGCATATTGTTAAAATTCTAGCCACATGAGGGTTAGGAGAATTCAATTCTGCAAGCGAAAAGCAAATTGATTTCTCGACACTTTGTTCAAACTTGCTTCCCGTGATGAACAGCTTCCGAATCTGACCTTGTACTCAATTGAACCAGCTCACCTGAAGTTATTCCAAACCCATAAAAGTGGAAACTTTAAAACTGCGCTAAGACTTGGGATATTCCGTATTGCTGAAATAATTATCGTCTCCCTCCCTTTTGTTTTTCAGAGTGAAATTCAAAGCCTAAAAGTGTTATACTTTCTGTTCCCTCCCTTCCCTATACATATATATATATCTCACACACATCCATTCACATATATACGAGAATCTAGCATTTACTTTATACTACACGTCGTGAAAAATGGCACAGTCTGTTCCTACTATGAAAAACGCACGATTAATAACACTGTGCATGGAACAAGTGAAAGTGTGGTACTAAGATTAATATTTGTTATTTGAAGGAACTCATAAGATGATCAATGGCACATTGTGTAGCATCAGTTGCTTCAAATGGAACAATGACAACAGGTAACAGAACTTCAATGTGAAAAAGGAAGGCATGCTTCGAAACGTCACACCTTAGTGCGGAACTCTTCAGTTTTGTTGGCAAGACACACCAGGACTCATTGAATTCATGGATTTAACGTGAGAGGAAAGTCCTCAAAAACGTCAACATAGGCAAATCTACCGCATCAATAAAGAGCGATTTCTTCTAAAAAGCTTGCGTAGTCTTACGTACATAGTTATCTCACACCGTGTGCAAAGTTTGTACATTTTTTTTATTTTTTTGTTTGTTTGTTATAACCTGGTAAATATTACACTAATGATATTTTCACCACTTATACGTCACCATACATTTACAAAACAAACAAACAAAAATCACAGGCGTTTTATACGAAAGGCCTGAAATACCGAAATGGCATTACCTCATTTACATTAATACTACAACAGTTATGTTCGATTTACAGCGAAGTCGGAAATTGATTCCCAAATATTCAACAGAGTTAATATTCCCACATGTTCACTGACCACGCGAATTTGAGATATATTGCTATCACTGTTTTCTGTTGGTTTCTATGAGTACTCTCCCATTAAATAATGCTAGTGGTTCTTATAAATATTGTACGTCTCACTGTCATCTGTGCCTAGTAAAAAAAAAGTAGCAATACGGAGTATGCATTATTATCTCGGCGATTTGATTTCCTTTCTACTCATACATAGAATTCTTGGCTGAGTTATACTCCGTTGAGGCTCACTCAGCCTTCAGCAGCTGCCGTACGAGATAGAGTGCTTCTTAATCTTCACCTATTACTAATGCTAGTTCTTTAGATAAACACGATTATGAAGCAGATTTCCTCCGTTATTTGTCACCTGACATAGTATAAGATGACCAAAGTTGTGTTAACATAAAACTCCTTAAAATCCTTTGACATTCTCGAACAGGGAGATATTTTATGTTGCAATGGGAGCTGACCACACGAGATGAATAAAAAGACTAAGTGAAAACCGAACAACATAATTTTCTATGCAAATGCAGCTTGGTGTTTACTCAATTCAGCGGGAAATATTAATCTACTGACTGTTCACTCTTCCACAGATAATTTTAAAATAATAATATTAAAAATGACAGAAAACAATAAAAGCTTGCTATTCAACACCGTGTATTTCTTAGCTGTTGCTTAAAGAAGCTGAAACCACTTCTCTCAAATTATTACAATTGCCTGGCTTCGTAAATTCTGTTTATATTACGACCTGAAATCACGGTTCCACAATACTTCAGCATTGTTTATAAAAGAAGAAAAAAAAAACACTGTCTAAAGGATCATGACAACAGCCCCTTATACAGTTAAATCAGAAGTTGGATTTTGCTGTACGCTGATTATTTAAAACACGGTGTTATTTTGATTTATAATGCCTCTGCTAAAACTATACACAACCTGCCACAAATATGTGATGTGACTCAACACATTCTTTGAATAATTATTAGATAACTAAGTTTAAGGTATCACAAAAACTGCAATGTCTGAACTTCTATCACCTATACACAGAGTAAAGTTTGCATGACATATGGTAGGTTAATAATAATAATTTAAAAAAAAATACACAGGAGAAACAGCCACCCATATGTTTGACAACGACGAGATTCATAAGTTTTAACTTGTCAATTTAAAAAAAAAAATATTCACAACATACACCATGACAGTCCTCGTTCTGGCTGTCAAGTCACAACGAGCATATACTATCTGTTATTACTAACTCTAACTATAATATTAAAGGTTGATTAAAATCTTTCTAGAATGTAATTGCCATTCCTTGCAGTACGGAGCAGTGACTCTTCGTAAAATACG
>JAGDQP010069433.1:0-10886 GCA_022664845.1 Lepisma saccharinum
CCCATCAGAGATGACCTCCTTAACACAGTGAAATCCAGTACACATTACAGGCAGGCGTCTCAAGTTAAATCGGCTCGTTAAAGTTTGAGGCAAACAGTATTCTCAAATTTCTGGTGGTTACTCTCTTGACTGGACAAAATGTAACAAAGTTACGACTCAAATTAGTAGATGTCAGCACAGAGAAAATATGTCAGAGACGAACGAGACAGAGATGAGAGGTAGACTGAGTGGTTGTCTTCAAATGAGACGAAACAGAAAAACCCAACTCGTCTGGTCAGCATGGCAGCAGGAGACCAATCTCTTCTCTCCGGAGAGAGGCTTCATCCAGTAATGGATCGAATATGGCTGAGGTATATGCGTGTGTGTGTGAGAGAAAGGGGAGAATATGTGTGCGAGGACAAAAATATTATGTGGGAGAAAGAAAGAAATCGATCTGTATATCAAATTAGTTCCATTACTTTATTCAAATAACACACAATGCTTATTTAAATTATGATTTCATGGGTAGGGAAATAGATATAGAAGTAGCAACAGTAAAAACATCAAAATGATATGAAAAAAATGAGTAGATATCATACTTCAGCGCGTAGATGACAACTTGAAACACACATGCACCTCTAGCCTATTATATTCGAATGCATTTCACACATGTTGGTATGTGCAAATTAAATACTCTTATTTCATATGACAGTTTCTAATTAGCGTAATGTTACTGGTATTGAAATTTTAAAATACACATGCAAATTAAAACAGAGTTCTTATAAATTAAGTTTCATTGCCTCTAGATTAATCACCTTGAAAATTAAAAACCTACACGCATATACCTGCGGTCATTGTTGGATTTAAAATTATCAGTTTTTCTCACTTGCAGGGAACTGTTGATGTGTTACCAAGGATTGCGTTTATATTTTAACATTTTCTGCATTATCGTTGATTGATTATAAAAGGATTAAATAATATTAGTAAAACATAGTTATATTATTACAAAGAGAGAATACAGAAGTACTTGCTTAAAGGGTGAATTTTATTTAGTTCCCTTTATAAATTAATTTTTAAACATTATTTTTTTTTTCTCTTCTGGAAAAATAAATAACTAAAAACGTTTCGCTTAGTTAATGTAAAGAATGGCCAACGTAATTGTTAGGCATTTCATTTGACAGTATTTCCTTTTCCATTATTCTTTGTCAACTAGATATGCATAATGGCATATTGTCATATTTTATACGATAGACTGATAGCCATCAAGTTTCAAGTTTGGCGCCTACAGGTGCACAGTAGTAGATAGAAGCAGCACCACCAGATGACACCACACGTCGATCGGTAAGCAGTATTGTACAGTCAAAATGAATACACTGCGTCAGATATTCGACTTCGAATCAGGAATGATTGTAGGTACCAGGCATGGGACACTAGATAGCAAAGTAGGTTTTCCTCGCTCGAAAGTATCAATAGTTCTGTGTCAATACACGATATTCGTTGTCTCCAGTTATCGTGACCGTTGAAGTCTGTTTCCCATTGCAACGGCGAACCGACGGACTAGAGAGGTACAAGTAACTTTGAACTTCAACCAGAGAATCTTTAGAAATATGTTCACCAGGACAGTACAGCAGACGATATAATCTATACGAATCTTTCAGTTAACACCTCGACATATTCCAATGAGTTTGATCTACACGTTGCAACATTATTACTTGACTGTGGGTTACTACAGGCGAGTAGAGTTGTGAGATCAATCTCCGTTTCAGTTACTTTGGGCTTATGAGCAATCCAAGAATCCTTCATTAAGCAAGAAATGGTTCACACAAGACCAACCTGTCTGATAGTCTGGATATGTTTCGTTTGGACTGCTAGTTAACTAGGCTTAAGCATGTTTTTGTCTTCCCAGATCATTTACACCATTTTTCGTTGGATCCAAGCCTTGATGTTAGACGAGTTCAAAAGGGAAATATCATTCACTCATCGAAGAATGGCTGGAAGGACATTTAGGCTTCTGAACGACGTAATGGCTAGTAAGGTCTCCGAATTTGAATCTTCTTGATCGTATATGTGATGCTGCTGAACGAATAATTCCGGCAGCAACTCCTAGAGCGACAACGGATGCCAACTGCTGGACTACATTTGAGAGGTTGTCTGAATAAAAAATCTACGAACTTTTTTCGAATGACTGCGAAATCTACGGAACTTGGGCCAGGGCAGGACACATGCTGTATTAGGTAAGTACCACATAAAATATGGTTACTGAGTGTATACATTACAGATTAACGGTTCATATTTCACAGTTTTCAAACGCACTAAACCCCACTGGAACTTCCTCGTTTCCAGAAATGGGAAGATGCTGTCTGTCTGAAAAGTACTATATGACAACCTCATCAGTATTTTGGATTTTACATTCATCTTTCTTAATGTTTCTGGCCTTTTATGATCTTAGGTTAGTCTCGTTTACACACTAAAAGACGTATTAGGTTTTTGTAAAAAAAGTAATCATTATTTAAAAGCATGAATAAATGTTTAATAATTTTGTCTCATTTAA
This sequence comes from Lepisma saccharinum, assembly GCA_022664845.1. NCBI lineage: Eukaryota > Metazoa > Arthropoda > Insecta > Zygentoma > Lepismatidae > Lepisma > Lepisma saccharinum. The sequence goes on from JAGDQP010069433.1 coordinate 2,531, forward strand.
ATAAAACTTAGATTTTCGAAATTACTTTGTTTTAATAAAAGTTACATTTTTGGATTACTTTATTTTTAAATGCTACATTCATTTAGATTAATTAATGTTTTTAATGTAACATTATATTGAATTACTTTATTTAATAAATGTTATATTATTTTGGATTACTATATTTAATTGCGATCAGCTCACATTCCATAAATAGGTGGCTTCTTACCAGAGGAATGAAAGATAGCCTCCAAATGAAAAACATATTTGAAAGTAGAGATGGGCCATGTCCTTGAATTTGTTAACAATTTTGTCAGTTGTAAACATGGAAAACCTGAACTCGCTTTGCAGGAAGTTCCAAGTCAAATTAGCTGTCGGTCATGGTGCTCTACCACCGACACTACCAAGAACAACTGTTCGAATTCGCTCACCTCAGTATCTGCTACCACTCTGAAAACTTTCCTGGCAAATTTTAGATATAATTAACATACTTAAATTACTTCAATAAAGTTTCAACAGCTCGGACGTAGTTCACTGAAACTACACTTAAAGCAGCACGTCTACACAAAAAGTTGAATATCATTGGTCTAGAAGTTTAAGTGAAGAAAATGATCATTGCTTCGAAGTTTTGTATGTAAAATTATTTTATGGTCTTTAGGCATCTAAGGCTCAGATCGGGATAGGATAGGGGAAAGGACTCCGCTATGGCCTAATTTGAAGGTACATCTCCGGCGTTTGCTTGGTATGACTAAGGGAAAACCTTCAGAGATTGAACTCAGAACCTCTCGAATGCAAAGCCTAAGCTCTACCAGCGAACTACGACCGCTCGGTACTTAAAATTTCAGACATAATCTGACTTAATATACACAACAGTTGAAGACATTTACAAAAATAAGTGGGGTGGAGGAAAGTCGAGGGACTGTGCATATGGACTACCACTAAGCTTTAGCATCGATACGGCTTCGAATTCATCTCGCCGAGACCTTTCGAATGATACCTTAACCATCTTCGTAGCTCTATCAGTTCCTTAGTTGGAGGTTGTCGACAGACGGACAGAGAGGTTCTATAAGGCTTACCAGCTTTTGCTGCTGAAGTCTAAATAGCGAGTAAGATTATCTTATTAAAATATATGTAAAAGAAGAGAGCTATCAGTTTAAGAAAAAGTAGCAAATTATGCAAATCTTTGGTTTCTGCACTGGGAACTAAGTTGTGATAATTAAAACTGAAATAACGTTGTTGACAGAAACACATCCAACAAAGTACCGCGAATCAATACTGCAACTTGGCTTGTCACAGCTAAGAAATGTCTCTTTCTCATTTTCTCTCAAAATAATTACTTTACACGTTCTACAGCTAACGAGATTGAAAATTCCGTTGAGAATTTTAGTATACAAAACCAAGAATAGCAACTGCTAAAGTTGACAGCTTGGATGAATGCAGCCATCAACGGAACTTTTAAAATTTGCACTGCTCTACTGGAAATCACGGAAGCTGTTTGAAAAGCGGATATGACGACATTTTCCATTTCCTTTTGATGAGAAAGAAACATGACTTAGCTTTTACTGTAATTTGTTAGAAAACAAGTTCTCTCAATGAATATTACAATTCTTACTTCACATTAATAACTATTATCAGTACTGAAGTAATTAATTGTCAGTTTATTTCAATATCAGTTATATTAGAATAATAAAAAGTTATTTAAGAAACTTATAATGTCTTCTTTGAACACAAGGAAAATTATATTCATAATAAATACAAGCAAGCGCTAAAATATGCCGAGAGCTTTTGTAAAGTATGTCTGAAGTTACTATATTCTATTTATTGGTACATTTGAAATAATAATTGCATTAACGTGTTTATAGTTGTTACAGAAATACTTATAAATATTACAAAATAACTTAGAGCAGAACATAAAAAGTAAGTTACATTTTTCTACATAAGTCATTGTCATCTTGTGACAATAGAGCGAAGTAATCAATCAAAATCAATAATTCAGTTCCTATGGCTAGGGTTCAGCTTGAAGAAAATATATGGACAGAGGTGAAGCTCTTGTGGTAGGTGATAAATGATGAAATATGTAAATGTGATTTATGTTGTGTGGTAGAGGTAAAAAGCACAAGAAAAGAATAGAGGACATCTCAAATAACTCTACCAATATTCAACATAATTTACTTTAAAATTCAGTCTATTTTTAAAACTGTACAAGATGTGTTAGAATTTGGAAACCTAGTAAGCAAGGCCCGGATTTTTTTTTTTGTTTGAGGATTTTCTGATTGTAATTTTTTCCTATTGTCTGTCAACACACTTTAGTTAGCAAGAAAAGGTTCGCACGACACAACTTTAAGTGTTTGGCATGCACTTTTATAGTTAGCACAATTTTCGGTTCCCATGATAATTCTCCGATTATTTCTTCTTCTTGTAAAGCTGTATTTACGTCTTCACGTATCAAGAATTTTGTTCAAAGACTTTACAGAACTTCGAAGAGAGCAGCACGCTATCCACTTCTCCTAGCACTTACTCCTTGGAAACTGCTTTGATGTTCATTGTTCCGTTTAGCGGAAGAAGTGCACCTTCCAGATGTTCCGTGATTACATGCAAGTCAACAAACTTGGCTTTGGTGAATTGAAGACAAGCGATGCTTTTGGTAATCTGAAGAGTGTTCTTTGCCTTCAAGATGCCAATAACGTCGAATTTGCCTATGGCACTTATCGGTGTGGGTAAGAAGGAAGTTTCCCAGCAAGTGATAGTTGGCTCTGGAGGATAAGGTATTTCTAATAGTTTCTCTACACGTGGACAGGGAGATTTAAGGAAAACTTTCTTGAAGAAAGAAACAACATGATTTATTCTTGGGAAATTATTAGTTTTGCTTCTTCCGCCAACCGATGCAACGCATGGGCTACATACATTACGTGGATCATATTTACATGAAACATGAACCACTTTCTTCTTAAATCATGTAAGCAGTACTCCTATGTAATATATTATAATGTGTTTAATAATTCATCTTGTTGCTATAGAAACGGAAATTATTAAATATCCTAATTTGGTTTACGTCTTAGGGGTGAAACCCATTATAATTCTACCAAGCTTGAAGTAAATTGATTTAACCGCTCTCCCGTGAGGCGCGAATATAAGTTCTAATAACCGAGTCTCGTAACCGTGCTAACAGTGATAAGCTGAAACTTCTGGTGCAGGTAAAACACGAAGGATTGGTTGCCCACTCTCTCAGCATACCTATTTTGGAGGGAATAGGTTCATCCGTTCCTATGAAAGTCGTAAAAAATGTTTCTTTAAAAGTTACGTTACCATGGAAACCATACACTTTTCGCTAACCTGGAACTTTATAAACCTTCTCCACCACAACATGTATCACTGTACGAAAAATGGTGATTATCGGTCAGAAATCTCGGAGTTTCTTAACAGAAAAGTACAGAATGAATGTATAATTCAAACACGTAAAAAAAATATTGATACACCAACATTTTTAAGGTATATTAGATACAAATTTACACGCTAGGCAGCTCTAAGATTATCAGTGAAACAAGAGGTAGCAATCCGTTCTAATATTTCCTGCTACATAATAATAGTGTTCCCAACTAAGCGCAATAATTATCTGAATTAAGTATTGTCACTGAAGAATGAACTTCTGAAAACAAACTGCTCTTATGATTGACTCTTTGGTCCGCAGTCACAATGTTCTGAAGGAACATTTGCACCTATATAGTGTGTTGTACTCCATAGCATAGTGCATTTTATTCATTATCTATGTATTGAATAGTATTTAATACGCATGCAGCAAGTAACTCTAGTCATACGGAAAGAGGAGGCTTCAGATCAAGGAGTCCGCAAGGATTTTCTGTTTGGGTGGGTGTAAATGGAATTTTGAAATGTTTCTATCGATTTTTGACCGTAAAACTTAAAGTTTGTGTGGGGGGGCGCTCGAGAATTCGGAGGGTGACAACTCTCAAAGGGCGGAGCGTCTAACAGAATCACTGATGATGATACATACCTCGAAACTGAAGCATGACATTAAATTTCGCAATTTAACTTCGAAGCCTCAAAAAGGACAAAAAAGAGCATCATAGTCCAAATAATGAATGCTCTCTCTTGCGCAACTTCAGCAAACATCTTCGTATGATGCCTGGTGATGTGGGAAGGTCTGCCAACTTTCAGAGAGCTTTGCTAGTTTCGTGGGGTTTCTTAGTTGGTTCAATTTTCCACCAGTACAGCGTCTTTCTACAAATGATTCTATACATTGGAAATACTGGTGTCTATGTACTCTTCTTATTTTAGGTTTAAATACTAAACTATGATCAGGATAAGAAAAAACTAATAATTTATACTTAAAATCTTAAAGAAAGAATTCACTGATAAGCAAAACAACCATAACACTTTCCCCCTTATTTCCTTAATAATGTCAGAGTATATATATAGCTAGTACGTACTGTAAATGAGCTACGTAGTTCCAAAAGATATACACAAAAGGGCAGAAAGTGAATATTGACATCGAAACAAGAACTAAATTTCCTATGAACATATTGGAGAAAGTGTCAGAGCTAGACGCTACCGAACATGTAGAAAATAATGTTCAGAGCAGTATATTTCATTCACCAAGAACTGAAGAGTTAGCGGTCCAGGCAATCGTCAACGAACTGAAAAATGCTCCATCCAAAGATGAAAGCAATACACACAGGAATGCCTAAGAAAAATTTAGGGATTCCCGAATGTTTTTTTTAGAGGAAAAGTATGTTAAAAGGCTTATCTGGGACGTCGGCAGACAATATCAACTTGTAATTGGATATCTCATACAGATGCAGATAGTGCGTTTTCATCTCTGCAATCTTTCATGTAAATTAGATATTGACTTGCGACTCACGAGTTCTTTTTACCTGCCGAAATGCCGTCTCAGAGGTATTTTTTACATACTTTCCCTAGTAAAAAGTTTCTAGAAACCATCCTGTACTATAGGGATTCTCGCGCATGGTACTTGTACACTTGTGCAATATGGATTTTTTTGATAGAACATACTTGATTTCTTTGACGATTCCCAGGACCACCAGGTCTGCTGTTCTTACTATTCGAACATCGTTCTGAACTTCATTTTCCTACACGTTCGTCAGTGTCTAGATCCGACGTTATGTGGGCCGCGGTGAAGTGGCGGTGAATAGCAATCTGGGGCCCGGGGCAAGTGAACTTTATTGAGGTCTGTTTGTGAATATAATAGTGTGCGCACACTGCTACTGTTGGCCGGAATATCTTATTTTCCGTTATTCCGAGCCCCACTGGAAAACTGGGGCTCCAACGGTGGCTCACTTGCCAAGACAGATACCTATTCGCTCACTCATGTATTCCCTGTTGCATTCCAATAGAAATACCATTAATATTAGTATTAGTAGCGCCAACTGGTAGTAATATAAAGAACTCCTCTGCTACCACATTCTTCGCCTTTCCCCGCTCTCTCTGTGTATGGATTTCTCACTCGGAGAATTTGCTCCAGAAGTTAAATTTTATTTCACTAAAATTATTTACTTAAAATTCTCTTGAGTATTTCGCTTCTTTTTAGTCCGAGTACAAATAGCTTCCAGTGGGAAGTAAAATAAGTATGGGAGAGATAGAGAGAGAGAAGGGAGGGGGGGAGAAAAGAGTATCCACAGACTTTGTATTCATTTTCTACGCTGCTCTTTGGGACTCGTATGTAGAATGATTTACAAACATTTTCGGAAGAACCATTAATATCGAAAGGAATAAAACATTTTTAATGGCCAATTTACTTATAAGAATATTTTCATGGTATGAACAAAGAGATCGATTTTACATTAAATACATCCTTCTGAATGAAACTTGTATGGTCTGTTTTGCATTAAATAACTGCTCTCATATAATTGCGGTTTGGTATAATAAACAATTATTTTTATTCTAAGTTTTTCTGTTGAAATACAATCATAATTTCAGAAGTTTTCCAAATACTCCAACCTTAATTCACATTTAAATAAAAGTAATCTCACTCGTTTAAACTACTGGCAAGGACATAAAGATAAAAAGCACTCACAGCAAACTAAATGTATTAATGCGAGTTCCTCCCTTACTTTCCCCCCTGGTGAAATGTGACTGAAAATGTAACACTTTTAGTGGCAAGAACTTTATTCCCTCCGAGTAGTTTATTGGAAGAGTGCTCGCTTTAGCAATCAACAGTCGTTGCTTTGCACTCGCATTGCCTTGTGAAAATGAAATTAACATCATATATATATGATTTCGATGTACACTTAGCTTGAATAAACGGTTGTGTGCACTGTTTTCAACAACAACATTGTTTCAGAATTGCAGAAAATTTAAAGTTAGACAATAACATTGGTCTCAAAAGTAGAAATTTTCTCTTAAGAGTGAAATTCAGAAAGTTCTACCTTACCACTCTGAGACTGAGCGGCGTAACGCATAGCATTCTCTGTACGATAGTTTCGCTCCTTTTATTAAAATGCCAGAGGAGCGGATGGATCACTTTGTTGGTAGACATAATGGATAATAATAGCATTCCACTGAGGAACATAACCTAATACAAAAATCATTGTCAATGCTGCAGATGAAGGCTTATTTGGACTTAGTTTGGTGTCCAGTAATACTTTCGTTTCCTGTTACCTCGTTTCTCAGAAGTCACGACAAAGTTATTTTATGTTCCAGGCACGTACAGTATATCACTGTGTATACCATATTTTGTAATGTGTAGGAGAAAGAGGACTCAAAATTCTGGTTCTTTCATTATCTGTCGGCTACTCATTACGTTTGCTCAGTCGTGCGTGGATTCGTTCATCCAAATAAATAGAAATGAAACAAACAACAACAGGAATGAACAAACGCGGGATAGCGTGACGTTTCTCTGAAGTAAATGTATGTACTCTATCCAGAACAAGATACAAAACACACTGAATGGTGTATAACAACCTTTGTGACGGTAGTATTAAATTTATTTTGTGTTATTTATTAAAAAAAAAACACCTTCTTGGAAACTAATATCCTTTGCATTGTCAACTCCAGAAGCCAAAGTATATAAGTGACATTGACGAATAAAAAAGTTCGAGGTAACCTTTTATATATAACCCGAAATATATGTGACAGAAAATTGTCATACTTTGTACATGGACACATTAAAGTCAAACCTTTATTTGTGCAAAAAATGACATATTCATGTCACATAGATTCAGGACTACATATAAAAGATTACAACGAACATTCTTTAATCATCAATGTCACTTGATTTCTGGTGTTGACATATTAAAAACATATTTTTTTCTTCAATTGTTAATTTAGCTTTCTTTTGTTTGAAAGCTTAAGATCTCCTGAGAGAAAGTGCTGGTGCAGAAGCAAGGTATAGTATTGGATCATTATAACTAAAACGTTCCGAGAAACAAGAGGCAAAAACGGGTAAGTTTGCGTTTAGTTGCATTAAAACGAAACCGTCATGAATTGAGATGACAAACTATGAGAGGCAAATAACAGGGTCTGAAAGCTACTGGAGTCGTTGCGGGATATATCCTGATATCGAACGAAAGTAGCTTGTCTGCACTTTCACCACCAAGGTAAGGAAATTCGTTGCTTCTCTGTACGTTGTGACGCTTCACTACTATCAACTGGCCCTAAATTGTATTGCTTTAACCGGCTTCGTCCAAAGCACGTCATTCACTTCCGGGGTTGTAAGTAGAGTGGGAGAGTGTTGTCGTCACTGCCTACGTTACCATACAAGAAGGAGGCTTTCTCTTCACTGCTGAGAGTGTTGTCGCCGAACCACTCCTCTTAATCGCTCTCACTAACACACAGAAAGGAAAGAGAGAGTTGGAAGAATGCATTGATTTTCCCTTTAAGCAATTGTCCAATTCACGTACATGATCGCGGTGACACTGTACGGAATAAACATATTCATGTTATAGCCTCGCTACGTTTCTAAGATGGCCATATTTTTTGTTTCCTCTTGTGCAACTGTAGCGAGGCTATAACATGAATATGTTTATTCCGTACAGTGTCACCGCGATCATGTACGTGAATTGGACAATTGCTTAAAGGGAAAATCAATGCATTCTTCCAACTCTCTCTTTCCTTTCTGTGTGTTAGTGAGAGCGATTAAGAGGAGTGGTTCGGCGACAACAATCTCTGCAGTGGACAGAAAGCCTCCTCCTTGTATGGTAACGTAGGCAGTGACGACAACCTCTCCCACTCTACTTCTAACCCCCCAAGTGAATGACGTGTTTTGAACGAAGCCAGTTAAAACAATAAAATTTAGGGCCAGTTGATAGTACTGAAGCGTCACAACGTACAGAGAAGCAACGAATTTCCTTACCTTGATGGTAAAAGTGCAGACAAGCTACTATATATACTTTGCGGGATATAT
>JAGDQP010069434.1:0-10886 GCA_022664845.1 Lepisma saccharinum
AATATTTAAGCTTGTTTGTTTATTTTTTGGTTCAGTCCAAAATGGAACGAACTTTTAGTTCTCAGCAAGTTTTTACGCTGCTGCACTGCGGCTCGTTTCTACATATCTCTTAAATTTTTAGTAGTGCACATAATGAACTGCATATATACCAGCACTTTCTATAAATAATGTTCATGTCATTCTAAGAAACACAAGACATAAACCGACAAACGATCCACACAATAACATAAAGCTTAAAATTGTGAACTGCCCAAGTAGCACAGACACGTGAAATAATCGTCATTTATTCGTTATGAAATTTCAATAAACGTCAAGTTAAGGAAAATGACGTCATTTTGTACGTCAAATAATGGTGAGAAATATGCCGTCATTGCTGAAACGAGACATCAAAGACATTTAAACGTCATCGTACTAACCTCTTGTACGACTTACGCGCCCCAATATGCAAATAGTTGAAACATCAATAGAGAGTTACTATCAGACATATGTTCGTCATATAAATTACGTCTAATCGACAGTGAGATTTCACCATAATTTATCTCGTGTTTTCACTTCATTGTAAATAATTTCTAACCTTCATATGACGGGATAATGACGTCTCTATGCTGCTTGGGTGAAAATTTAGTCTCTGTTGGATTAAACGGGACAGATGAGGTTAACTTGGTCTCGTTTCCGCACACTAACCAGATTTATAATGCGATTGACCAGGAGAAAATTGTTCCTGTTTTGTTATATTATTTTGTGAAACAAACAAAACATGTTCTTGGTTGGAACATATTTGATGAATTATTTCCATAAAATATTCCTCCCAGCCAATGAGATTTCGATATTTTTGAGCTGATAGTGTTCCTCGACTGTTACGTGACCGTACTCCTGGTATAACGTACCAAATCGTTAAATGACAGTACCATATTTTTTTTATAGTATTGACATAATACAGAGTAATAGTTCTTGTTCTGTGATACAGTTGTCATTACCGACATCTGTGAAATTCATTGCACTTCATGAAAGTTGATACATTAGAACCAAACATTTCGTTCAATAAGTACCAGCACATAGCAGCCCACATCAATTTATCCTACCTACTCTTAACGACTTCTTCAACGAAAGTAAAAATTTATTTGATCTTTATAAAATTAAGTAAATGTTTCTGTGTATTGTCATAAAAGAAAACAAATCTTATAACAAAAATGTATTTATTGTTTATTAAAAATTACAAATAAATGTATAGGAACACCAGGCTTGAATGATTCAGCGAGTATGGAGAGAGGAAAATTTGCTGTTTGTTCATTGGCTGAAACAAGACAAATACAAATAATTGTGATTAAAGTTTTAACGGTTTTAATCGAACTACACTTTAGTTTCCTGAAGACAACCATATAAAAGCAATAATACGTACAAAGTTGTAGACGGCTTAATGAATTATTCAAGTGGCTAATGGAGATCGTAACCATAGACACCATACCAGTTCATTCTCTAAGCAAAAAGTGTAGACACATGTAGTAGCACAGATCAATATTTTCCGAGTAAGAATACAATGTAACCATGAACTTAGTATTCAACACTTCTAAAAAAAAATCTCAAGATCATGTGGTTACTACAGTAACGTAATGAAATGACATCAAAGCTTTGCTAGTCCATACTGCGATACTACCACAATGCTTTGTGGTAACATGTACGGGTCTGTACCTGGAAAGAAGCCACCCTTTCAGCAACAGAAACTCGGTCTTGTATTGGTGTATTTTTATCCTAAACTTTACATACCCCTTTAGGTTGTCCAATTCATCAACACATTAATAGCACATTTAGACACTAATTGAAGAATCAGGAGTGCTCAGGGTGTCAAATTAAACAGCTCGTACTCAGGATTAAAATATCTTTTCTCATGTGTATTCCAGAACAGCGGGATTTTTCATGTGGGATTCCGAAGTCGTCAATGGTTATATATGGTCAAATTAGGAAGATATGGGATGTTTGGTGAAGGTCGGTTCAACGATGGAGATTTAAATATTGATCTGTTATTATACATATATATTAAGCAAAGATCTCGAATATGAGACTTACAATGTGGGTTTTGGTGGCTCTGTGATAAAGTGCTTGGGAATCCTTGATTCAATCTCGGATCTTGTGATGTGGGCTTTGTGGAGGACAAACACCGTATGCGTGGATCTTCTCCCACTTTCTTTATTCCACGATTTCTCCTATCATCATTTATTCGGTTTGAGCAAGAGTTACCAAAAGTCCGTCAAAAAATTCAAATGAGACTTTCCAAATGAGATCATGGTACTTGTTAACTAAGAAAGTTTTCAGGGCAATGAAAACAATTCAGCAGCGAGTTTGAACAGCCGTCATCATGGAGAACTATTTTTCTGTAGGACTTCCTACAAAAGCGAATTGGAGTGTCTCCATGTTTACAACTAAAAATAGTTAGCAAACTGACTCAGGTATTTTGAAAAGAGTTACAAGGAAGCAAAGAAACAATAAATTTGATTGTCCAGTAAAAAAATATACAATAATTATTCTTCACATTAAAGAGGGGCATAACACATGGTAGAAATGTCTATATAAATATTTATCGCAATACAAGATAGCAAGAAGGAATGCAAATCCATTGTAAGCAAATTGTGAAGAAAGTCAAGAGGAAACCCTTTTCAAAATGACTTATTGAATTCAAGGACGCAACTTATCTATCCAATTTTTAATAATTTTTAGTGTACATCAAATTTGTGATCTTCAATATCTATTATAAGAAAACAACAACAACAACAAATGTACATTTGAGGTTTGATCTTCACAGCTTCGGATATCTTAGGCTATGAAAACTGAATATTTATTGAACCTCCGATCCGTTTTAAAAGCTTTGAGTAAAGCGTATACAAACAGTTTCGCAAATGGATATTTATTTCTTTTGCAATGAACAAAATTGCAGCCTATATGCTACTTTCAACTGTTGTTGTCATCCGGGCAAACTCGTAATATATTCTGTTTCTTCAACACAAGTTTCTACCCTACCCTGCAACATTGGACTTTAGAGTCTGTTAATTACTGAATAACATCTACAGTACACTCACGTCCATGGTTACTTTGTAAGGTATGTGGGATTCCAAAATACGAAAAGGAGTAAGAATTGCATGGTAACCTCGGCAGCGCGTTTTAGTTTCAAAGGGCGGAGGACACTAAATTCAGTGGTTTCATCCCGACATATTAAGAGCCATTTAAAGTCTTTTGAGGCAGAGGACTGCACAGCAATTTAACTTATCCACCCACAAACGATGAAGTCTTTTGAAGTTATTGGTCGTGCGATAATCTTTTGGTATTGCTGTCTTCATTGTACTTCACCTTTCAGACCATGACAACAGCTTCAATTTCTGACATCGAAATGTAGTTCTTTCTCGTCTCAAGTAGCAATTGTTTTTTACCTCAATGGTCGGCCATGAGGTGATACTTGAGAAAAATGTAACAAAAAAAAGCGTCCAAGAGGTGGTATCACAACAGGATCATTGCTGGCTTTTTATTCTCTTGATTAAAATACGTTTTTACCCTATCTCCATTCTATGGTATTTCCTAACCATATCATACGACAGAGTGCATTTTATCTTAACCGCATTGCTTCAACCTAAAATGCCTCTAATAATCTTCTCTACTCTTATTCTGGTCCGCGGTCTCTTAATTACATTATATTCTTGGTATTCTCTCATTTTGTCATTGAACTTTGCTTCCATACTGGGAATTTCTCTTTGTAATCTCGATAGTGGTTTATGAGGTTTGAAGGTTTGGTTTCTTTACTTTGATTTCTATTTTGCGGGGATGTGACATGAATTCACTGATGTGAAGAAGTACTTTGAGTGCAAATTCTACTAACTTATCAATTGTGTGAATGCATTCCTTAAAGAGCGTTTCCAGGAAAGTGAAGTTCTAAACATAGTTGAAAATTCTGTTACCATACAAGTAGATGATGTTACGGGTGTTTTCAATTAGGACATTTACGACTATGATATCTTACGGTCGCAGAGGAACATGATGTGTCATAGTGTTGAAATGTTGTGTGTAGAAACTGAAATATTTGGTAATGTAGTAAAATTACTGGTCCTGAAATTGTGCCTGAATTCATGGAAATTATCGGCCTGAGCCATAGTTGCCTAAAGGCCTTAAAATAAATCCAATTCATGGAAATTATATGCCTAATTCTGAAAATACTAGAAACGAAATATCATTTTCCACTTTAAAAAGATTAAAGAATTTTTTTGGGGGATTCAATCATGTCCCTAAGAAGACTTAATCACATTGTTGTTCTAGGTATAAAGAAAGATAGCACTGGAAAGATGTTTTTAAAGGATATTTGTGACGAATTATAAAGAGAAATGCAGTCAGGAGAAACACACACCATCTAGTAGTGGTGAGAAAATATTGTACTTTATTTGGGAAATAAATCAAGTCTCCATTTTTTATCTTAACATTATTATCAACCTAATAAACTTTCTGTTAATTAGTTTATACTACATCTCATGACAGTTTGAGTTCTAACTGTAAGTGGTTGCATATTCAGGATCATTGTGTTAGAATATGATATGAAAAGTAATATCATGATTATGTAAGGGGTGAGCCTACCCAATAGTTTACAAAAGTTGGCAACACTGGTGATCACCAATGTTACATTGAAGAAACAGCTTAATTTTTATCGAGGTCAGTATAAAACACACCCTCCTCTTACACAGGAACTCGGATGTGGCGCATTCTAGAGTGATATAATACTATAACTCTGTGTTTCAATGCTGTAATTGAACCCGCAATGGCGCGAGTATGGCAACTACATCACAACCGCAATGGCCTGACGAAGTGAAGAAGAGCTCTTCGAACTTGAGGCTCATTGCCATTCAATAACCCAAATATCTTTGAACATTCTGCGTTGACCAGTTCATTGTCTCGCCTTTCTGTGTTTGGTGAAGAACAATGGCAAATACCAGCGACTTCATTTTAGAGGAGCGCTTAGTGACAAGTGTGTGGGTCCATGAACGGAAGCACAGCAACGAAAATATGACACCGGTGATGGATAGGTTTCGTGAACGGTTTGGATTCGCCCCCGCTTTGATGCGTCCATCAACCCGAAGGGAAACAAGTGCTGAAGTTTTGGACAAATAACTGCAAGTGTTATTAAAGTTACAATGAAATAATTGCACGTGTAAAGGGACTTTCTGGTCACCCTGTACAATTGTGTTTGGGAAAGAAATAGAATCTGGAACCCGTTTATTACAAGGCGACAAGCAGAACCACTCATCCACTAACGACGTACCTCAAAAGCAGATTGCTAACAAGAAATATACGATCTAATTGAGAAGTGCCATATCAAAAGGAACGAATAAATTAGCAACAAAAAGAATGAACAAAACAAATATAAACCACTTGTTTAGATTAGTTGCGAATTATTACAGTGTTCTACTTACTCATTTACCTTAATTTTGGTGACGTAATCAATGATGGTGGTGGTGTTCTTCCTTCTTGTGTTCATGGCTCTCCTTCTTCTTGTGGTGGACGTGGTGGTGAGATTCGTAATGTTTGTGTTCATGTTTGTGGTCGTGGTGGTGATGGTAGGGATGTTCGTGGTGGTAATGTTTGGGATGGTGATGGATATGCTTCTTATGATGTCTGGAAGAAATGAAGTAAAGAAAATGACTTTATCAAGTAAACATTAGGTAGTGCAGAAGCATAAATTTTAAGTGCACTATTGTATAAAGGAGTATTAATTAAATACTACAGAATATATTTCCGTTTTTCTGATTTCGTAAATACTCTCATTGATCATTTTCCCGTAATCTGGGTGTACATTTGAAGTACATTCAGTACCACAGATAATCATATAGAGAAGTAACTGGCTTTAACAAATATCTGTCCATTTTTTCTGTCTTCGAAAAACTTTCTTATCCTACCAGTAGATGGCTATAACTTCAATAGCTTATTTCCTTAAACATTCTGATAAATCCAAGCTTCTGATTGGTTCATACTGCCATATTTAAGCTAACAGAAAATGCTCAACCAATCACAGAATTTTAGTTTACAAATATCTTTAAGAAAATTAGATGTTGAGCTCAGGGCCATCTAGCGGTGAGAAATAGAAAGTTATCCGAAGTGAGGTGGAAATGCGCAAGAATTGAAGAACGCAGGCTGAATTATCTGTGTACTATTTCTTTGCATCAATAGCCTCATTGATAAATCAATCTCTAGTATATTTCGTCATAATTTCTAATCTAATACATTTCGTGGTATCAGTGTTGCCATTTTGTTATAAAGTTTAATATTTCTCAAATCCCGTAGATTTGTTTGATATTTGGTTACGAAGCACAGAACGCAGTGTACCATTTTGAAAAACTTAAGCTTTTTGGTAACACTGATAAACCGATGACATTTTAACTTCTAATACCCAATACCCGTTCACATACAAATGAACTTCCTCTTTCCAAGAAAGTGAATTTTATTTTAATACTTGGTGGTCTGACATAACGCGAAATATACGTATTATTTACCATTATAAGCAGCGAATTTTTGGCTCTAGGTTGGAAACCCTGTACTTCCAAAACGAAGCTAAATTCAGCGCATGAGCAAGACAACTTCTTGTTTTACTGTCAGGAATTCACTTGCGAAATTTGTTCGAATATTTTGGGAATACCCTGTATAATAATTTGAACATCATTTGGTGTTACTCTCACAATTTTTCATTTCCTCTCTTTTTCTCTATCTCAATTTACAGTATTATTTATCACCTATCTCTTTGATTCACGTGTTCCCAAAATTATGCTATGGATACATACCATCTCGGAAAAAGGTATTGCGTCAGCATAGATTTTTTTAAATGTATAGCATATTCGAGGACCAGACGCTCAATTATACCTAATCTGTAACCTTTATGAGGGACTACAGATGACAGGCTCAGGTGTCTATCTAGTCCATAAATATAAGTTTAAGAAAACTAAATTCTATGTTCCCAGAATACTATTTTCTGTGACTGTACGTGGTTCTAATAAACTTACTTATCCCTAGGTCAACAGTCTCTGTACTCGAAGCTTCAACCACCATCGGATATGTCCTTCAGGTTGAGTGTAGTAATTACCAATTTTCTCAAAAGAATCCAAAGCGATACCAAATTAATAATTAGGGAAGTCAATCGATCTTGTCTAACGCTTCTGTTTGATATACAACACTTCCTTTATGTCAGAATTACGCCCAAAGTTACCCTACCTAAATGGACAAGGCCATTAAAAAAAACAAAAACTACCTAATTTTATTCTTCACGAAACGACGAAATATTAATACAGTCCGTCTATAAATGTTTCCACTAGATGCTACATAGATAGTGAATTATTAACACAACTTTTTTTTACTGCGAAATAACTTTGTTACAGAAAACCTGCAAGAAATTTTATACAAGTGTTAAGTTCTTAGACATACTAATGTCCTTCTTGTAATATTTTCTAATGCGTTTAACAGTTGGTTTAGTTTCTTACAGTACTTCGGAAAAGTAGATATAGAAATTCCGTATTTAATTGTCATTGAACGAATGTTTAAATAAATTACCGTAGTTCCATATAATTCTATATATTAGGTGATGTTACTGCCCCACATGATTTTATTTAATGCGAACAGAAGAGAAATACTAATCCAATAATAAATTTTCCTGCATTTTCTACGACTATCTGCCCAAGTTCGGGTAGTTTTTTTTTTTAAATTTAACTCTTGAGAAAATCTTACCAAACTAGGTTTGAAGAAAATTTTGTAATCTAAGGAGATACCTCGACGGTTATTGGATAGAGAGAGGAATAGGTGGAAATCTGCGAGAGGAAGCAAGATCAGGGGAATAAGAGGGCTGTGCAATAAAAACCCAATCGAGCTCTTAGATTACTGCTTTCATTGTCATGTTAGTGGACATGCATTATCAGGATGAAACATCACTTGCCAGAGTATTGAGGCTGAGATGCCTAACAGCTATAAATAAAGTTAAAAAGAGACAATTTCACAGAGTTTTCTGATATCTGTTGTGTTTCACTCAAAAGGTGTCGCCGTATCCATACAAACACTTTTTACGCAGTCCATAGGAAGCAAATGTTGCAGGAGAGTAGATTGAGTCCAATTTATCAATCCTCGACTTGATTGACGTGGATTATCTAAAGATCTTAATCAAAGTCGGATTGTCTTTCCGTATCATGTCACTCTGGTCCTTTTTAAAATAAGAAAATGATTTTCTTCCCACATTTTCTCCAAGTACATTCTCGCGGCATACGGCAGAAAAAATTCTAGCCACTTCTTCTCACTTTTCTTTTCGGTAAAGCTCAAATAAAAGAATGCCTATTCACTGGTACAAACACTACCAGTCCAAATCACAAATAATAAACAAACAAAAATTCCCTGTTGCTAGGCCAAAAGACAAATGATACACGATTAGGCATCAACACAAGGTAAGCCTTATCCCAGTGACACAATGGAATATTGCTTGTAACATAAAATAGTTAATTACTTCAAAACGCACGCTATTAATGAACAGTCAGTTGTTTTGAGTATAACCTTTAGTGTTTAGTGCAGCCAGACTAAAATCTAAAATTTCAATGATTTAACTGATGTTAGAGACTTTTCAAATTAATTTTACAAGATAAGAAAATATGCTAACTTACTCTTCTTCGTGGTGATGTCCACCAAAAGTCACTGCCAAGACTCCAACAACTAAGAGGAAAAGCAACTGAAATAAAGAAATAAATAATACTAAATATTTAAATTTTCTTTCTTAGAACAGATTTATTTAAGATACAAATAAATAATTTTCGTTTTATTTGATTTCGCTTCAATAGTATTATTCTTTCAATAAATAATGATTGTCGACTTCAGAAGCCAAGGTACACAAGTGGCACTGATGAATAAAAGAAGTTGGAGGTAATTTTAATATTCTATACAACCTGAAATATATGTGACACAATATGGTCATATTTTGTACATGGATACATTAAGGTTTCTTTGTACAAAATATAACAGTCTTGTGAGGCATATAGTTCGGGTTATACATAAAAGATGACCTGGAACTTCTTTTATTCGTCAATGTGGCGTAGAGCAACTAGAAGAACAATAATGAACATTAAATATGTTTTTAAAACCCTTTAGTACACTGCAAAAAATAGTTGTAATAATTCAACACAATGCGGTGTCCCAGCGTGACTACCACTTTTGTGTGTTAAATCAACACAACACACGGTGTTGATTTCGGTACTGTAGAAAAATAAGTTACGGCAGCAGTGAGATTTGAACAGGGGTTGCTCAGTCAGAAGTCTACCGTCTTACCGACTTGGCTAAATCGTCAGACAGTAAAGTTGCTAGATGCAAACGATATTTAGTGAACAATATTTGAATTAAACGGCTACACTATAGATTTAAACAGTGTAAGGGATCAAACATTGCTGAATCCCCAAAACAAACTAAGATACTTGCACGACTTATCCCATGGTTTCATCACTTCCCATTTGTCAATTGAGAACCAGAATTCCCATTCATTGAGAATATTCTATTTCTATAAAAACAAACAAGATGGCGACAGCCAAACACTTGAGCGGCATTACTGCTTATCGTAACAAAATGTCAAATGCTGCTCTTGCTTTCATAGAAATAGAACATATTCTCAATAAATGGGGATTGTGATCCTTAATTGACCAATGGAAAAGTGATTAAATCATGGCATAAGTCGTGAGAGTAACTTTCTTTGTGCTTGGGGTTCAGCAACATTCTTTTTATCCTCTAGATTGTTTCAATCTAGTGTTTTTTCCGGCTGACGGTTTAGCGAAGTCTGTAAGACGCTCGACTTCTAACTGAGCTATCCATGTTCAAATCTACCTGCTGCTGTAACTTTTTTTCTCCCAGTACCGAAATCAACACCGTGTGTTGTCTTGATTTAACACACAAAAGTGGTAGTCACGCTGGGACACAGCATTGTGTTGAATTAACACAGCTATTTTTTTACTGTGTATTAACGGTATATTTCCAAGCTCTTGCTCTTTTATCTTAGATGAGTTGCCTGTATCTTTCAGGAGTTTTCTTTTGTTATCTTTCCGTTCACATATATTTACATTACACATTTCGACCTTATTCAACTTTTTCGTGCAGACGAAGTCGAAGAAGCTACTGAATAATTTACCATGTATTCTGTTTTAACGTTCTTCTTCCATAAACATATTTTACAGAACCGAAAGTTCTGTCATCTGTTGAAGGAAACCTAAAACTAATATTACTAACGAATTTTCGATTTTGAATACAACGTTATTTGGTCTTTACATCAGTGCTGACAAAAATATTGGTTACAACGTTATTCGTGTGAACGATTCGATGGAAGGTGGTGCAGAAAACGGACCATCAAAAATTCCTTTGAAACAAGTTCAGGAAAGACTTGTTTTAGCAACTAAAGAGTGTCTAGCGACAGTTGAAAACGAGAGTGATAAGAATTTGTTAAGATTTGCGGTTAATCATGAATGAACGGGAGGAAAATAAAATAAAACCAAACAACGGAAGAAAAGGAAAAAATCAATGGTTGCCTTATGACTTGTCGCTAGTTATAAATATTTTTTGTTTATAACTTCAGAGTCCTACCCTCTATCTCTGTGTGTTTTATCAGAGAACTTCAAGAAAACAGGTTTGGAGGGGTTTTTACTTTTCACAAACTGGTCACGAGAAATATAAAATCAGTGCAATTTGATGATAAATTTTTGACAATATACAGGGTGTGCTTATTATAATCTCCATTGATATACAATTATTATTACTTCCAATAACATAGTTTTTTGTTTTTTAAAAAATACCTCTTTTTTCTCCTGTTGCTTCATTTATACTCAAATATAAATTAAATAGTGTACCACAAAAATGGA
>JAGDQP010069435.1:0-10886 GCA_022664845.1 Lepisma saccharinum
GTGAATGGCAGCGACGATGGGATGACGTAGCTGTTAATAAATTGAAAGAAATTAAGGTAACTGTTGCTCCACGGAAATCATCTTGCCGAGATAGTAAGCGTGAAAAAGTCCTTTCATGTCGTCTACGTATTGGACACAGTCGGCTGACACACGGATATCTGTTACGACTATTGGATCCACCACATTGTAATAATTGCAATGTGGTTTTAAGTATTTGTCACGTTCTTTTAGATTGTCCCGGATATAATCACCTCAGACAAAATTATAACATCCCCAATGACATGGCGTCATTGTTAGGGGATGAACCAAGTATGTTGCGCAGAGTTCTCATGTTTGTTCATAAGACAGGTTTATCTCTATCTGAGATGATTGTGTTGGTTAGCTGTTAAGTTTTATGTAATATTTTATTTTTGTGAGGGCCCATTTACAGCCTTCACGTTTTTAAATTTTATGCTAAAGACATACTGTACATCTTTAGTTTTTACCACGATTTTATTTCTCTGAAGAGTTTACAACTTCAGCTTTTATATGATTTTATAATTTTAGTTAACAGCTATTTTTAAACGTGACAAAGATAAGGGGCTTCCCCCTTATCGGGAAGGACGTAAGCCATAGTGCTGTTACCGCCCATACAATTTATTTTATCCTTTATTACCGGAAATGACCCGACGACCAAACACCACTTGTGCCTGCACCCCGACCTTCCACCACTAATTCCCAACTACCAGTTTGGGTTCTGCCTATATCCGACGCCGGTCCGACGAAAATCCCCAAACATTTGCCGTCTTTGTCGGCTTCCTGGGTTAATGCAAGTTGAGTTTCTCCGCCGTCATACTATGCAAATGTAAATGAGGTATCTTCCAAAAGACCACATTTTTCTTTCTGTGAAGCAGTCAAATATAAGGCTGCAGTCATTGGTAATGTTTAGACCTACCAACAAAAAGGAATTTGGTTGAATTACATTATTTTATTGCTAACAGGATTCACACATGAACTTCCGTCGAAAAATGCAGGATTTCAGGCTTAAATATCTAATACAAAATCTGAAATTTAAAGTAAACTTTGTTAGTGGTCAGCTCACAAGCAAAATTGCAACTTGTATTTCTAATTGGTTTGGTCAGTGCAAGCAGATGTAGCTTCATATTACTACACTGCTTGAAAGGCACACTTTTAACTCTAATTAACAACTTTTTTTACCAAACCATTAAAAAATAAAAATTGCCATTTTTACTCTGATTTGAGCACATACTAATTTCCTCGAGACCAAATTTTAGAACTTTTTATGATGGCCCATTTTTTATATTTTAGACCCAAATCCGGCATTTTTCCTGTAGCAAGAAAGGCTATGATTCTGCACAATCATCCTGTTGATAGTTCTAAACATCACAAAAGAAATTGCAGTCTTATATGCAGCTCCCTCCCCAAAACATGGGGACCTCCGTGAAGATACCACATTCGCATTTGCATTGTATGGCGAAGAAAATCCACTGGTATTGACCAAACCATTACAAAATACAAGTTTTAATTTCTACTGTTAGTTGGTCACATACGAAGCTTTTTCGTAACCACATTTCAGATTGTTTCCTGAGGACGCATATAACTTATTTAAGCCCGAAATCCGGCATTTTTAGCAAAGGGCCATGTTTGAACACCCCTAGAAAAAAAGAGTATGATTTAGACCAGCAACTCTTGTGGGAAGTCTAAACATGACAAAATTTTGCAGAATTTTATTCTACTTCCACACGCCAAAAACTTGGTTTAAAAATCCAATTTTATACAATTCGTAACTCGTTTTTCAGCCTAATGTTTGGAATAAAGAAATTAATTTTAAAGAAAGATTTCACATCCTTGAAATACACTTCAAGAGCTACCCAATTGTCTTTAATTCAGCTCTCTAGTTCTTATAGGTTAGGAGATATGCAGGTTTCCGTACATGTCTATGGGAGTAAAATAGTCACCCGCCATATTGGAAATATGGTCGCCCTGAGAGATATAAGAGCATAACATTTCTTTCGAAAGTCGTTCTGATATCTTCAGATATGTAGAAAGCCACATTAAAAAATGTGTGTGTGTGTGTGTTTTAAATGGAGATGTAACCATTTTTCTAAAATTAGATGATTTGTCCAGGAATGACCCAATTTTACTATAACTAATCTACACCAATCTAATCTTCCTTATCTAAAATCACTAATGCATAAAATGGCTCACTTAGCGTGACTGAATGTGGTGGTGTTTTAATAACACAAATCTTGTCAATATTTTTCTAGTTGTAAATGTAGCTTATGATTAAAACCCTTACTTTCTAAACTAATACCATAGGTTCGAACCCTGATCAGGACAAACATTTTTTCCT
The DNA here is from genome assembly GCA_022664845.1 of Lepisma saccharinum. Lineage (NCBI taxonomy): Eukaryota > Metazoa > Arthropoda > Insecta > Zygentoma > Lepismatidae > Lepisma > Lepisma saccharinum. Next base: position 2,354 of record JAGDQP010069435.1, read on the forward strand.
TCTACTTATTAAGACAATAGTAACTTCTCTTCATCGGAGAACAAATTATAGAATCTGGAACCAAACCAGTGAGACTAAAGGTCCACCACTTCTATATGAAAAAATCCCTTTCGGCAGGAATACAGGCTGCAGTAGATCTCATTTTTTTTAAATTCAAATCTCGCCTTATATGAGGGCTATCGAGAAACTAGTTATTGATTTATAGATTAATCATCAAGAGCTCTTTAACGATACCCCACAAGACATAGTTTTAAAAATTTCGAATTTCCGCCCCACCTCTCGTACCCCAACAACCACTGAATCGTTGGTGTCACTGTAAACTTTATAGGGAGTACTATAATTTATGCAGACAAACTTTCAAAATTTCAACTCCCTCCCCCGACCACCCCTTTGGGCCGATTTGGTCATTAATGAACTTAGCCGAGCTATTAAGCCTAGAAACAACATATTAAAATTTGGTTCAAATATCTTCATATCTTCAATATAGATATATATATATATATATCGTACCAATCTCAATAGATATATTTTTCTTCGAAATCTACCTAAACGCATGTCAGAGTACTGAACTGAAAACCTACGGGAAGAAACTAAAGTTCAATTTAGTGTCTTCATCGTTCGTGGGGATCGTGAACTTTGGGGATATTGAACTTGCAGTCTGCAAGATGATCCGACTTTGGATACTTTCCCCTTGTAACCTTATTTTCTTTTGACAGCCTTTGGTATTTCAAGAAGGTAAATGAGAACACGGAGACGTAACTTCCGTATGACAAATAGCTGCAGACAAATACACTACACGCAATTATTTATTGTTATTACACGATTTAATTTATTTGCATTTAACATTCACATATAATATACCGACTTTCTGTCAACACTCATCACCTCTGTGATGTTATATTTTAAACAAAATAATTAATTATGTCCTGAAATGATTGTAGGAATACATATAAAACTGATTTATTTTAATGATTTTTTATCTACTTACTCATGCATTGAGGAATATATCATTACAGACAAAAATTGTCCAGAACGGAGTTCGAACCCATGATCTGTGGTTTAGAAGCCCTAGCGGTCTACCACTGAGCTACATGAACATACTTAATAAGCTCCTTCTGAGAGGACTCCATCTGAAGAGACATGACTTAATTTTCGGTGTCCAAGACAATCACATTCATATACGTTGCTAATGCTTTTGTTTTGTCTCTCGTTTGTCTTGTTTATTGTACTATGAATGTGAAAAATATTTTGCTGGTCTTTGCTTTCATTGAAGATGTTCTTTTACGTATGAAAACGTAGGTGACAAAACAATCACGTGCTCAGATATATGGCTAGTTTCGAAATACTGTATCATTACATATTTCAATGAATGTTACTTCTTTCTACACTTAATAACATTTCAAAATGTTTTATTACACTTAAAATAAGAAAAACACATTTGCACAATTCCTTTCCAATTGCGAAGGATCGCCGTACCTTTGAGGGCTCGAACCTGGCATCCTTGGTTTTCTGTTTCCGAAGATACCCGAAGCTAGACTTAAACAATCGTTCAACCTTTTTGGAATAGGCTGTACAAATTATTCTGCACTGATAATGAGTAGAGGACTCGAGAGGTTGAATTTGTTCTATTGGACAGAGATAGTTTTAGCTATAAAATCACCTAAAATCTCAAAATCAATATTACAAAAGATAATCAGTCAAACACAAACAGCCACATATAACTAACTACAGAAGATATCGAAATCCCACTAAAAGAGAAATGTAACAACTTTCAAAACAGCTTGATCTATTTTATTCCGTGTATAAGCTTTTCATAAGATTAGGATAAGATTGGTTTCACCTAATATAAGTCAGCTCTTTGTATATCATATATTTTAATTTAAAACAACACGTAAAATATAGTGCTCCCTGATGGAAATAATCTCAAAATCCATCACTTTCCAATTTAGAAACAATAATAACGACAATACTAATTATTCCTAAAGCGACAAGCTAATTAAATAGCGTGAACATGTAAATTATCAGATGTATCAAGAATGCATGCTTAAAACTGTTTTCAAATATTAAAGATTGTGTCGTATGAAGAGCGATAATTATAAAAGCAATCAATAAATTCATTGACTTTATAGTATGTTTAATCGAATTTGTAATCGTTCAGTTAATGAAAGAGAAATATATTTGAAACATTTGACAAATCGAAATAGAAGTCAGTCATAGAAGACAAGGATTGACAGAGTAATTACGTTTCAATCAATTTTATATTTTTCTTACTTACTTTCCGAGTATACTGACTTCGATCAAACAAGTTATATTGTGCACTGAGAATTAAGTGCAAATGTAAAGGTCGAGTTACCGTTCAGAGTAAAGTGTACCACTAACATCAAGATATGTTTAGAGTGAAAAAATACACACTAAATCTTATACTTGAATTGAGGCTTGTGTGCGAACAAAAGTGTATGTGCCATGTTGAAAGACAGCACATAGATTTTATTTATGTCAAATATAATATTATTATTTTAATATAATATGTTTTAATTAGCTACAGTTGTATATTCTAGCAACGTATAGAGTTATGTAATTAAAATTTTCGAGTACTAGAATTCAAATTTGATAAAACGAGAGGTAATTGTGGTTACTAGATGAACTCTTTACAACTGCTCATTGATACACTTAAGAACAAATCAATTTGAAGCCAAAACAAAGTTCACCTTTTGATTATAATTGAAGCGATAACAGAAAAAAACGAATCATTCAAAGTCCAAAATTACGGAATTTGAAGAAAACAAACAAAATGGCTCTGACGACTTTTTAAAATTTAATAATCTACATCATTAGTTTATATAAGTAAGTACCTTTTATAGGCAGGCTTTTCAGCACAGGACGTTTTACGTTTCTACTGTAAATTGTTTGTTAGAAAAACTTTTAAATTTGCAACAATTTCCTCTTTTAAACATAATATTAGTGACACTCATAACTTGTATATAAGACACCAACAGTGCAAAAATGGCTGTGATGATTTAACACTTATCTGTGTCCCAGAACAACCACTATATTCCTGTGTTAAATCAACAATGTTTGTTGTGTGATTTCCACAATTCAACCCTGTGGTAGTGCTAGGATAATACTCTCCACTATATTCAATCGGTGTTGACAACAAATCCATTGCGTTAATAACCAGAATCAACAGATTTTGTTGTGCTTATTTATCACAGGAAAGTGGTGGAGACTAAATCTACTGAAAAAGCACCACCATTTTCGCTGTATAGAATTTCGATAATATTAAATAATACGTTGCCGGAGTTAAGCAGATATATTTACAAATGACTATTCTTACGAAACTGTAACATCTCCCTGCAATCTACATAACATTTTCTAGTAAATGTCGTACAAACTGTAAAATCTATTCAGGCTTTTGCAGAAACTCTAATTTTGAAATATTATTTCCAATTTAAACACGTATATTGTAAGAAACTAGCTACGTCAGTTGATGTCACTCGTAGTTGAGGAGACAAAATTGTACTCATCTCCGAGGGTGCCCGGTTCTCATTGTTACGTTTCCAATTGTTTGACAAGTTGATGTGATTTATGGTGCTTAGGGATTTACAATTGAGTAGCCTACTTTCTGCTATTGTCTATAGTTTACTTTCGTACAATTTCCTTTAAATATTATCTTAAATCATTAATACGAAAATGCTAGTACTGGCAGATAGCTTATTGCTATCATCGCTTCTTAATTCATAATTTAAATGAGGACCACGAATGAGAATCTGAAATGCGGTTATTGAAACTTGTTTCTCATATTATATTCTCGTTTGGGCTACATTTTTATGCATGAAAGTTCATCTTTCTTGCTACTTAAGGTAGAAATATTCGATTCTTTTTATCATTTGCAAACTTGAATGTCTCCATCGTATGTAACATCCCATACATGGGATGAGAGAACGCATGCACAGGATTTTGTCATAGTTGTACACAATGAATTGATTTTTAACTTTATTTTATTTGAAGCCACATTTGTATTTCTATGTTTTTTTCGAATCCAAGATCTTTTCGATTGCAATAATATGTTGACACTTAACGATCTTACGTATGAGCTTGTCAAGTTTCAGTATCAAATTTCCAAACTCCTACTAACAGGCAACAGGTTACTGAAATATCCCTTCGTGTGAGAGAAATATTTAAATACGTCGTATTAGTATCGACTATCAGTAACTTTGATGCCACTAATATCAATATTTGAATATCTATTTGTAGAAATGGTTTGTAACTTTGGACGAAGATGGCATTTCACATTTTTACTTTTAAATCTTGAAAGTTCAGTAACATTTAGTAGTGACGTTACAAAGATGGGTGATAGAAAGTACTCTCTTCTTTCAAGTGGACAAAGGAATTTGAGCAATATCACGATGATACATAAAGTGTACTCGCTTCTTGAATGTGCAATAAGTGCTGCTACTGCTTCTGCACAGGCTTTCAATTACGAAGTTCAGAATGGTTTAGAAACCCACTTATGTGAAATAATTAACACTCCGTCAGGAGGAAAATTTCGGAATAGTCCTAATTTTAACTACTATTCTGAATGTACCATTAAGGGTAAGCGCTAATTCCATTCTCATTTTATTTGCTTCCTGTTCTGTACTTACCTTTTATATTTTATGTATTAGCTAATATATTTGTTTTAATTAATAAATTATTAATTTACAGGGTTGTTCAGAGGTTTCTCCTAGATTTCCAAACTCTTAACTATAAGAACTAAGACAGAGCGGGAAGGACAAAAGCATATCAACAGATATAGCAAGTTACAAAATATGTGTTCTGCTTGAAAGTGTTGACGTTGATAACGGGAAGGTACCAATCATTTAATACAGTTCTTTCATAAAACTTTGAGAGAAATAACGATAATAGAATTTCACAGTGACAGCCACTAGTTTTAAGTATTTTATCTTTGTTTTAGATACGTCAACAATCAAATTAGTTTCTCCTGCTGCTGGCACAGGATTTACTAACGTTCCGAAAAAGAATCGTTGATATAATCGGTATTTTTGAGCATGAAGTGACTTGCTGAACTCAATTACAACATTGACAATCTCTCTTCATTGGGACCGACATATCAAGGACCTGTAAGATAGCACACTAACTTAGAGATTTTCTGTGTCTCGTGATGATCCGTTCCTTATTGCTGTGACTGTCTTTGTTGCTCCAGTGCAGAGTTTGAAAGTTTGTGAAAGACTTATGAACAACCTTGTGTTAAATAATGAAAATAAAGGTAAACAAAACCATTAAGTAGATCTTACAACAACGAAAGAAAACATATCTGTTTTATATGAAACGTTCACGCTGTATACATAATAGCATGGTAAAATCATGATATAACTTATAGTACATGAAATATATCATTTAACCGAGCGGTAGGTTGTCGTCCAAAGATAATTTTTCTTTGCAAAAGTATGACCGTTCCACTTCAAATAACAACCGTGGTCAAAGGGCATATGTAGTGTGATCCTTTCTGCTTAGTCGTATTTCTCTCTTTCTAAAGGTTCCTGGCGGCCACAATGATATTACACACAAAATGAAGTTCTAAATTTGGGTCTTCACCCAATAAAATTGGGTAATGTCATAAAAATGGGTGATGAGGTGTAAGGGTCTTTCACCAGTGCAATAATGAATAAAGTTCCGAATATATAGGATTTGTCATTAAAGTATAGCATTATAAACAATTCACTGAAAGTTAGCTTTTTTAGTGATAAACGTTACATTGCATCCCGAATCTTGCACAGTTTAAGAGTTGTGAAATTTATATTAAATTATGTTTTAGTGTTTTTAAAATTAAAAGTAAAATTACTGGCAAATATACCTAAATACACATCTTTGCTAAAGGAAATTAAAAATTATGCACAATTATTCTCTACAAATGCAATAAAATTAAAATAAAGAGTGATATCCCTAAAATATACAACTTGAATCGGGATATTTCAATTTTCAAAAATTCTTTAATGTTCTCTTAAGAATCTGGAGCCTGGTTTTAGTAATTAGTACCTATTTGGAACTGCGTAGAGACATATTCTGCATCAACTACTTACGCTTGTATATAAGAATGAAAACAACTGTAATTTACAATAAGCACGTTTCACGCCACACTTTGAAAACGAAATTGTCTATGAAGACAGCCTGCTAATAGTACTAACCTAATGTTTTAGTTATATAGTAACGAGAGATGTTACGCGCGATCGAAGTACACTATGTGCAATCCTATTTCTGATAACAAGCTTTCAGAGTGAGTTTGTTATATAATAGTTTATCTGTTAATAACAACAGGCAATTAAATCTTCTTTTTTTTTCTAAATTACAACATATACTTCTTTCTCAAGTCTAAATCCTTCTAAACCTTAGAATATATCACTGTTTCTTTATGTCAAAAATCAAATAATTGTATTTTGTTTCTTTTTTTTAATTTGTCCTTGTTTCTTTCACAAAATACTATACTAAAGCAGCACATTTTAACTTTATCCGAACACATGTGTTTCATAAATTTTTGAAACATGAATACTCCCGAAGTCACCTCAAGGTCTCATTCCTAAACCGAGATTCTAAAATTTTCACTAACAATATGATTTATGTGCATATCGATTAAGATGATGGATTGTGGGGTCAAAACAATATCAGTAATAGAATCTATTCGGTGTAGTGCTGTATGTTTAATATTATAATCAAGTTTCAAAATGTTGGTTTTCATTGTATGTACCATTACACTTCTTTCTTATGTCTAATAACAACTTGTTTTCTTCATGTCGGAGATAGCATTGATATAGTTCTGCAATGAAACGGTGTCTGATTCAAAACCAATGCTTAAGTAAATTCTTAAATCATCTCCAAGCAATAATTTGTGAGAGTATGTATTACATCAGGGAAGTCATTTTGCGAATAACAAGAAGAAAAGATTTCTTCCCTGTCGCGTCCCCGAATTTACAACATATTCTTCCGTTCTGAAACTCACACGGTGTTTCATGTGGTATAAATAAGGCATTATTAACTGACGAAGGTTCTGTAGGAACTTGAAAGTCACAATCTTTCTAAGAAAGATGTCGGGATTAATAACACCTAAGATCTTTGAAAACTATTTGTCAATTACAGCTACTTGACTCTCGACCATATCGTCACTAATTTCACAAAAGGGCGTATCTCAATTTTTGTCAATGTTGAGTTATATACTGCACAGTATGCCCTATAGCGTATATTTTATCATCTCAAAACGGCATATCTGAACGACAAAAGTGATTAAAGCTATCAAAGGAAAACGTTTTGGCATTTCTCAATCTATATGATAAATTTTCATCACAAAAAGGCTCAACTCCAGATACGCCCTTTTGTGGGGAGAAATATTCAGCCAAGTAATGCGGACACATGAAGGCGCATCTCAAGTTTAGAAAGTGATTTGTGAAAATAAGGTTTAAAACACTTCATCCTATGCTGTATTTTGTTTGTTTCTATCTCCTATCATATTGTTTATCTATAACATCATAGCATATTTGTGTATTTAAGACGCCAACAAATGTTGATATAATCTGATCATCTAAACTAGTAATCATGGATGTTTTAATTAAATGGAAAGATGCATAGGAAAATGTTGTCTCAACCAAAGACCTAGTACCTACAGATGCATCTTAATTCTTCAAAAAGATAAAAAAAATTAAAAATGCACTATATTAAAAGAAAATTATGTGGGAACTATTTTGGCTACCGAATATGATGATGACGAAAATAACTCATTAGATGCACATGAGACGCCAAAATCAGATGTACAATCTAACAGCTGTGATGATATTTCCCTGATTGAGATAGACAAGAAAAAAACTGTTGACCTATTGCAATCACCTGTAAGACAGTCTATGAAAAGCGAAGCTATAAAACAGAAGTATACCCAATCAAATAGTGACAGTGAGGACTCGTTGTTTACAGGAGATGACAATGAAAAAGATCCTGATTTTGTTACACATGAATGTGCCGCCAAAAATGCAGAAAGGAAGGTATTAACAAATGTTATTCTTTACTAACTGTCAGTTTCACGAACATTTCAATCCAGTAAGATTGTTTCCAGTTGAGGGAGCTTCAAGAGAGATTCCATTTAGAAAGGTTAGAAAAATAAATACATATAAACTATCCAGAGAGCAGAAGAATAAGGGACATTGTTATGTAAGACCCAAATCAATGAATAGCCTCCTAAAACACTGGGACCTCGTTGCAATGGGGAATCGTGTGCAAAACGTGGAAAAAGTTTAATCGCTTTAGTTATGAGCAAAGAAGTAATATTATGCAAGATTTTTATTCAATTGGGTCTTTGCAGTTACAAAGAGAGGATCTTGTGACATATATTAAAACTGAAAATACCAAACAAAAAACTATAAACAAAGATATTTCAAAACGAACTAAAAGCAATTATTACTTTCGTTGGATGGTAAAGATGCGCCAGTTTGCAAAACATTTTTTGCCAAAACTCTATCAACAACAGATGAGACTATCAGAACAACACTAGTAA
>JAGDQP010069436.1:0-10885 GCA_022664845.1 Lepisma saccharinum
AAAAAAAATCTACTTCATTAACTCAATGAAAACTTGATAAAAGTTTTCATCACGTCATGTCACCATAGTTGTGCATTATTTAAATTCAAGCATTTTCAAGGACTGAGTGACCGAGGATTTCCACAAGTAACTTTTATTTTACTTCTTATTGAATGTTTCTGACTCAGATATACAGGGTGTCCCTGAAATAATGGCGCAAACGTCGAAAGGTGATTATTTACATAAAACTCAGAAAAAAATTCCTCTGAAGAATTCCGAAATCTGCTTAGTTTCGGCTATACAGGAGCTTAAAATGGGAACATCACCACAAAAGACGTCATATCTCGACTAGTAAAGGCGAAAGTGGTGTCGGCTTAGTATTATACATATATTATACTTTTAAAATCCACAAAAAAGGTAAAATTATCCCTTGTGCAATGCGGAATGTGGAGGTAGCACTCCACATATTCTCGACCTACGACACGAACTGAGGTGGGATGGTCAGTCCCACGCTCGACCGCCTTTACCTCCCAACGTGCCCAGGAATACCAAGGACGCTCTGGTACTCAATTTAATAGGAGTCTGAGTGCAATTCAGAGCGCCAGTCATGAGAACACTGCGCTACTACGAACTCTCCGTTAGTCAGTCGCGTAACCGCCTGAACCACGGCGACTCCTTTTAAAATCCATAACGTTATTTAATATAATTATTTTATCGTATCCTTAGTACAAGCCCCAGTGTATTCTACTTCAATACAGTACATAATACGGTAGTTTCCCTGCAACAATGTTTCTAGCGTTGTAAAGTGAGGAAGAGATCTCGTTCCTAACGCAAAAAATATGAATGTACAAGGGCAATCAAAAAGGAAACAAACTTTTAAAAAATGAAGATAAAAATGACAATACTCATCATTTAGCCGGACCTGTGGGGCCACCGTGGCTCCATGGTAGAGAGTTCAGCTCTGGTGCTTGGAGTCGTCGGTTAGATCCCTGGTTTTCTCGGGGTTCCCCTGTTTCCTTTCACATTCTTTATTCCACCATTTCATCCATCATCATCCATCCTTCCTAATTCAAATTAGCCGGACCTGTGTCCTTCAAAGTATTCTCCTCAACTGTGCACACATAGCTTCTTCCAGTTCTGGAATGCGTTCTGGAACTGAAGTTTTGGAATAGCCTGGAGGTTCCAGAGTGATTTCTCATGGATCTCCTCTATGGTATGGAATCTGTGACCTTAGCGAGTTGATTTTAACTTAAGAAAGAATAAGATATCGGCTGATGCCGAATCACGGGATTAAGCCGGTTGTGGGTCAACAGGTGTAAAGTGCTTTGTCAAAAACTCCCGGAGAGCGAGTGAGGAATTGGAACGTGCATTGTCGTGATGAACACCCACGAACTCTCCAGCCCTCTGGCTCCGCACTTTTTCTTGTAATTATTGCAGAACGTTAACGCTTTAACTGTGGAACTACGTGGCACAAACTTCAAATGGACTATCCCTGTCAGTCATAGAGACAATTAACATCGCTTTAACATGCTATTTACTGATTCGTTCCTTTTTGAGCCTACACACGGTGATGATTGCAGCTTCGTTTCCACATAGTACCCGTGCACTGACCCAAGTTTCATCACCAGTCACCAGCTCTAGGAAATTTGGTTCAGCATTTGCTCGGCGTAAGCTCTCTTCGTATCCTGACACGATAATCTTTTTGTTCGGCTGTTAACAGACGTAACACAAACTTAGCTGCAATACGTCGTATCAGCTCATCTGTAGTTTTTTTTTTTGTCAAAATCGTGAGACACACACGAGCCTGTATAATACTGATGTTCAATTCAGCAGCAAATTGTCGTATGGTGAGACAACAATTTGTGCGGATGACTTCCTGCGCCCTTTGTACGTGATCGGTGCCGGTAGTTGTAGGCTACTGTCCGGATTTTTCGTCCTCCTTGATGGAGGTTCGACCTGATTTGAAACGTCTGTAACATTTGTAACATTGTGTTCGACCCAACATTTCTCACCATAGGCTTCATACTGCATGTCGAAGGTCTCTGTGAAAGTTTTGTGCAACTTGTCCCAAAATTTCATACACACGGCTACTCTTCCTCTTCATAATCGGGTAACTCATCACGGACACTCAACACTGCATTAGACATCTAGCACCAGGTTTATAAAATGGGTCAGTTAATGTTCAAGATCAACATTTAGATGAGCAAAATTTGAGGTGCTATAGACCTGTGAAAGAAGATCTTCTCGAACTTTGGAATTTACAAAAAAAGATTTGAAGGCATCATTTAAATTTAATTGAATATCTTTAAAAGCGTTGAAATTATCGAGATGAAACTTTCACCATATAATACTAACTAAAAGTTGTAACGTAAACCGTGAACAACATTGCAATATATGAAGCAATGTTGCCAATCATGAATATAAGAAATTTTCTTTAAAGAGCACTACACAGCGTGTTTCAAAAATGAAGATCAGAAGGTAAATCTCTCACATCAAAACGAAACGGTAGGCATCGTCGTAATGGTTCTACGACCACCATGTTGGAAAATGGCTCTCAAAATAAAATTTCTGCTTGTAACTTGAGAACTAATCAACGGATTTGAATGATTCTTCTTGCAAATTATTTAGTTTAAAAGCATAAAATTCGGCAACTTTCTTTTTATGACCTAATAGACATTTCAAGCATTGTAGGTATCGTCGGAATGGTTTTCCGACCGCATATTGAAAATAAGCAATAGGAGTTACCTAAATCCATAAAGTTGACAATCGATCATACGATACTGATAATAATCCAAGGTGGAACAGAAAATCACTATTTCCTTTGAATGTGTTTTTAAGTGAATATAGAGGCCTAAATAATGTCCCTTGAGCTCCAGAATATCTACATGGTACAGATGCACAATGTTGATCCTTAAAAGTATGAAACTAGCAGCTGTACTAAGTGGTACTTGCTTCTTATGTGTCTTTTTTAATTCTAGGTCCTGTGCATGATCATATTTAGCAAAGTAGACAGGTAGAAGGGATATCATTCTTTTGACATCCTTCTTGATATGATCCATCAAATAGTGACTTTCTGTATTTGAAGAGTTTTTTAAGTAATATTTCTGCAGAACGAGCCATAATAACTTATTTTGCTACTGAAATAATGAGGACCGCTAGAATGAAATAAAACTTAAAAAAAAAATACCGTCTGAATCGAAGAATACAGAAACTGACAGCTTCAACAAAAATGAAAACTGAACGATAGGGATTTTTGTAATGAGAAGAAAATACACTAAGTTCGCAACACTGAATTGATTTAAAGGTCACAGCAAGGCACCTTGAACTTTAAATTCTTAAAATTTTGTCACAAATGAATAGCATAACTTATTTAACAGTTCCTGGTTTGCCCGAAGAAAACGACAATAAACAGAAAGAAAAGCATACCTTTTATAATACTGTCTCTGTGTCAGTGTCAAATTTGACAAAGGTGTCACTATCTTATTACTAGTTGGTCAACTCTGTAACTCTAAAATCAAAATATGTACGTACTTCAAATACTGAAAAAATACTCACGCTTGTGAAAGAAAGCAACCAAATTTTGTTAAAATATGTGATCAGGTTATTTTAAATTTTCATTCTAGATGATACACAAAATATTTCTGTAAAATGTATCTTTAAGCTTTTCTAATGATTTTAGCCAAATATTGCTTTTACTTTTTCTGTGGAGAATCAAATAAAGAACAATTTAAAATATCACAATGGGACAATTCACTCTAAAGTTATAGCAAAAAGATAAAAGAGATTTTGGAGCCCATTTTCCAATATGTCGGCTCAGATTACATACTTTTTTTTTTTTTTAAAAAAAAAGGAAAATTACAATAGGAACATTCAATCAAATGTTATCGCCAAAAACTGATTTTGATGCTTGTTGTTCAATATGGAAGCTTGAGAGTCCGTGCTGCCAAAGCCTACAACGCTTAATATAACCAGTTCGTTAACATTTACATTTGAGGCATGATGAGCAAGGAGATTGCAATAGGAGTGTATGCACTTCAAAGTTATACCTCGAAAACTTATTTTGGCGGCCATTTTTCAATATAACGACTCAGAGTTCATACTACCAATGTCTACTACACACAAAATAACTAGTTCGTTATAGATTATAATTTACATTTGGGGCATTATATTATAAGCAATTAAAGCAAAGAAAATTATAATAGGCCCATTTACTTAAAAGTTCTTATTTGATAAAAGCTCTTATTTGAGCCATCATTTCCAATATGGCTGTTCAGATTGCAAACTGATAATACGTACAACTCTTAAAATAACTTGTTCGTTATCCCCTTATAATTTATATTTGATGAATGAACATTTTTTAAAAGAAAAATCATAATAGGACTATTCATTCTGAAGAGAAGTTATATCTAGAAAACTGATTACAGCGGCTATTTACCTATATGGCGGCTCAGAGTGAATACTGGCAATGCCAACAACGATTAAAATAACTAGTTCGTTAAAATTAATATTCGGGGGAATGATGAGCAACTTAAGGAAACGAAGATTACAATAGGACTATTCGCTTAAAAGTTATGCTTCAAACGCTTATGTTTGCGGCATTTTTCTACTTGGCGGTTCAGAGCTCATGCTACCAATATACATAATGCTTAAAATAACTAGTTCGTTATAATTTACATTTGGAGGATTAAATAATTAGCAATTAAAGAAACGAAAATAATGATAGGATCATCTACTCAAAAGTTATAAGTTCCCCCTCCCCTCCTCACAAAAATATTGGGGCTGCCTTTTTTCCATATAGCTATGCTACTAATGCCCGCAACGTCTAAAATTACTAGTTCATTATAATTTACATTTGGGAAATGATGAACAACTATCAGAAGGAATATTACAATAGGAGCATTTACTCAGAATTTATAGTCAGTAAACTTATTTGAGCAGCTATTTTCCAATATGGTGTTGCAGAGTGAAAGCTGCAAATGTCTAAAACGTTTAAAATTACTAGTTTGTTACATTTTTAAAATGATGAGCAACTTAAAAGAAAGACTACAATAGGAGTATTCACTTTAAGGTTATAGCTCCAGAACAGATTTTGGCGGCTATTTTTCAATATGGCGGCTCAGAGTGAATAACGTCTAAAATGCTTAACCAACATCTAAAATGCTTAAAATAACTAGTCCGTTATAATTTACGCTTGAGGAATTAAATTATGAAAAATTCAAGAAAGAGAAGAGGACCACTTATTTAAAAACCTACAGTAAATAATAATAATAATAAATGTTGGTGGATATTTTTCAATATGGTGGTTCAGAGTGCATGCGTCCAATGCCTAAAATATTAAAAATAACTAATTCGTTATAATTTATATTTAGAGAATTAAATGATGAAGAACTTAAGGAGAAGAAAATTAGAATAGAACCACTCAGTCAAAAGTTATAGCCTAAAAACTTAGTTGGTGGCCATTTTTCAATATGGCGGCTCAGGGCGCACGGTGCAAATGCCTACAACGCTTAAAACACCTAGTTTCTTGTAATTTACCTTTATGAAGTTTCATGCTTTTACATGTAAAATGTACAATTTAGTAATAATTGTGACTTTATCCTTCGCACTATACGAGGCTGATCTATATTTGGATGACTGTAGCTGCGAAGTTAAACGTATTCGAATATTTTTAAAACGAATTTTTTTCTTGATTTGGTGCGACGAATTCAACCTTAAAGTTATGACCAGTATCTACATCCTGTAAACCAATTATTATTATTTGTTAAATTACGTGTCGCAGCAGCCCGAAGGATCGTTCAAAGTGATCAGCGCAACGCCTGGCATCACGTATTTCTGGCTTTCTAGACCACAGTCTGGAACTAGTACCAGAAAAAAAAAAAACCTGTGAATTTTGGTAACACAATGTTTCAAACTTTGGAACATACTACCAGAAATTCACAATTTTTGAAATTGGTCAATAATTTTTATATTTGAGTTTCGGAGTCACCAGGCAACAAACGACCATGCAAATCAAGGTCCCTAAACTCAAATCTGAAATCAATTTCTTTCTACCTGCTTTCTATAGCATCAATTCTTATAATGGAGAAAACTAAGCAAATGGAAAGGACCTCCCAGGCTTACAAGTTAGAGTCAAAGTAAGTTTTCCCCACCCTTCAGATCATGAGCAATCCAACGGCATGTTCATCTCTATCTGACTTGTAGTTACTGTCATCTAGAGGGCTATAGACGGACAGGATAAACTTTATAGCTTCTCTGTATTCATACACGGCCGTTAAAAACATAAATTATCGAGGCCGTGTTGGCATTTTATGATTTCTTAATTCATGCCGAACAAAAAGTCTGCAAATGACATTTTAGTTTTAAAACGTTTAAATAGATGCAAAGCAAATATTGGTTGTTTGATAGAAGATGCTACGTGTTACAAGGTGGTCGCCATAAAATAACACATACAATAAATTGGATTGGCCTGAAGCATGATTAGTTGGACGACTAATTTTGGTTTGGTTTAATCTCTGGGGCAAATCGAGGGTGTCATTCATCCATTTACATGAATATCAGGCGTTTGGCTACATCGTGGGTTAGACTACTGTGTCAGTAAAATCTTCAATATTATTATTCTTGTTCATTTTTGCTCTTACGTACATTTTGGCTCTCAGTTATCAAATTATACATACTATTCTGTTTTATTGAGTTGATTTATAATCAACAATTCGTAGGAACAACTATAGTTCCAGAAAATTGTTCGTTTTGTCACTATTTTTCCTTTCTAACTGAACAAAAAAACAATTCTTTTTCAACTTGTTGCATGCAATTATTCATCTCAAAGATTCAGACGGAAGACCGACAGACCAAGGCATCATCATCATCTATCTAGTTGGCGAAGAAAAGAGAAGAGAGGTCTTCCGACAGGAATGCGTGACTCACTTGATCTTTTTCAAGCAATGGAATCGTGACATTAAAATGTGACAAAAAATGCATATCCTCCTGGAGATGCCGAGAGATCTAATACGTCAACTGTCTCTGACAGCCTCCTACTCAGTCAGTCCTTACACACATATATACAGAGAGAGAAAGCGAGAGCGAGAGAGAAAGAGAGAGAAGAGAGAGGAAGAAACCAAAGCGCAATACAAAAAGAGACGCTATACCTATAGAAATGACATACATTATGTGCGAAGAGTATTAATGCCTGTTGTGAGAGCAAATGATTTGGGTGTCGGTATGGCACAAGCAGGCGTGTTTATAATAGTCACAACAAAGACCTCCCGGAATCCACAACGATCTTTATGACTCTGGAGGTCGAGTACCAATCGGACATCACATGTTTCTCGTCTATTCAATCTCTTAACTTCCTTTGGTCTCCATGAAAGAACAGAGGGGAGAACGAGAAAGAGGAAGACAACAACCATCCAACGATATACACTTTGTGGCGTTCAAGGCTAAAACCGTTCTCTCTTTCTTCGAGCCATATAGTATATACATTACTCTTTCTTTTTTGTACTTCTATGGCGGTTATAATACATAAAATAAATTGCATTGGATTACGTAGGTTGTCGTTGACATATGGACAGGAACATTTGTTACACTAAAAAGTAGAATAAAATCCTGTTAAAGCAGTGACATTTGTAGAAATTGTAGTCGATAGCCATAGAATATCATCTACCGCTGCAAATGTAACAACCAACACAAGCATTTATGAGTCACTCATGTGTTATTACCCAAATCTGGCACTTTTTTCTGTATTGTTATGATCAACAGGAGGCAAATAAAATAAGAAGGAAGAAGTTGAAATTTGAATTGGTCTCTTTGATCAAGCGTGTCTCTCCATTTCCGGTGGAAATGTTTTTGCTTGTTTTGCAATGGAAAGTTGATATTAAATCCTAGACTACACTGATCAAAAGAAAATGTGGATAGCTGCTTAAGTCGTAACTTGTTGACCCTTTATCATAGCTAACTATATTAGGTCTGTTTCAGTCAATTAGACCTTGAGTCAACATTCAAAAGCTTTAACTCCAGCTAACTTCAATCAAACATATAACCAGCCTTGTTAGTAATCTCTTTTCTGTTCACTTTTACCAAATAACTTTGGATATTCCTAATCCATGAACGTCATCATTATCATTTACGCCTTGCTGACAGTAAGAGAGGCAGGTTCTTCGAGGCAGGTATGATTTTCTCCTTCCCTCCCGGTCTTAATAGTATACAATGATTTTGCTTCCTAAGTGACTATCAATTACATATGTCTTCTTTTCCTTCGTTTATTTCCTTCAACCACGCCTCTAGTTTCATCATTCTTCTTTCGCGTTTCTGTCCTGGAACGAGTTTGTCTGGCTGGACACCCTTCAGCTCTATTTCTCCTGTGTCTCCTTCATCTGCTGCTAGCTCTACTTTTCTCACATCTGTCAATATCTTGCGCTCTGTTTCCTTCAGTCTTGCTCTTCATTCTCCAACCCACACTCCTTTCTTCGAATATCGCAACTTCTTGCTATGCTTCTCATGAGTATCCACTCCTCTTCCATCCTTCCCAATACTTTCTCATTGCTCACTATTTAACGTCTATTTGATATTCTCCATTCTTCTCCACAGCCACTTTCCAGGAATCTTTCATCCTTCTTCATTACTATCAATGTCTCTGTGCCATACAAGACCACGCTCCATACAAAATACTTAACAAACCATTTCCTCTTTATCTCTTGCAATCTTAATTACACTAACCAAGTTACCTTACTTTCTTCAATGTTCCATTCCATTCCATTCTGTCAGTATAAAATATCTACATACAGTAAATAATAATAAAATGAATTTTTTTCTCTTCTCTTATGAACGATGACCAATATTACTTTCCATTCGCTTTAACTTTTAAGTATTTTCTCATTATGTAACATTCGTGCCTATCGAGGACTTTTTCTATACTTCTCCTAATTCAAACCTTCCTCAGTCACTTCATATAGCTCACATTTTCAGCTCTTACAAAATGTTTATACAATTGTTTTTTCTATTCCATATTCATTGACCCACAGAAAATATTTTTCTCTTTTGTGAATGTGCGTTTTACCATTTCAATTTCGAATTTGTTTCTTTCTTTCCACACTTCACATCCGAATTTATGGTATTTCTTAAATCCCTATACTATAATTCACCTCTCCCAATTTTTATGTTTACTGTAATTTCTTTTGTTCTATTGTCGTTTTTGTATTGCGTTTATCCTCATTTCACGTTCGTCACGGTATCTTAATTTTCCAATAGCTTGGTGCTTCAATCCATACAATAATTATACCATTTACCTATATAATTCTTGTTCCTCTATCTGCAACTCTTCCGCCATTATTGAGAATTTCTTCAAAATGAGTATTGGCTATTGGCTACCAGGTGTGTAAATATGAAACCGGAATTTGTGCATATTTCTGTCACTGTGATTACCGTAAAACTGCGTCCTTGGCGCCACTTGCTTGTTTTGACTGCTGAAAACGATTTGCAACTCACAACCAGACAAGTTTCATGTCATAGTGTAGTGTTTATTAGCGTTGAACATGGCGAAATTTGTACATACAAACTACGATGTGCGGACAGCATTGATTTTTTGTTACCATTTGAAGAAAACTGCTGCAGAATCGCATCGTATGCTTGTCGAAGCTTACGGTCATGCTCTTGGTAAGTCACAGTGCTATACGCGGTTTACAAAATTTAAAAGTGTCGATTTTGACGTGAGAAATGACGAACGTGGAAGACCACCAAAAAAGTTTGCAGACAGCAAATTGCAAGCTTCGTTGGATGAGGATGACGCTCAAATGCAACAACAACTCGCGGATCAATTAAATGTGACACGAGAAGCAGTTTCCATACGTTTAAAAACCATGGGCAAGATTCAGAAGGTGGGAAAATGGGTTCCACATGCATTGACTGAACAACAGCAGGAAAACCGAAAAACCACTTGCGAAATTCTGCTCGCCAGGTGCAAAAGGAAATCATTTCTCCATCGAATTGTGACTGGTGACGAAAATTGCTGAAACCAGGCGAAACCGTTAATGCCCAACGTTACCGACAACAAATGATCGATTTGCATCAAGCTTTGCGTGAAAAACGACCAGAATATACCCAAAGACAACATAAAGTGATTGTGCTTCACGATAATTCACCCTTCCACACAGCAAAACCGGTCAAGGAAACGATTGCGACGTTTGGCTGTGAAATCCTTCCGCATGCGGCTTACTCACCAGACTTGGCGCCTTCCGATTTTCACTTATTTGCATCCATGGGGCACGCACTTGCTGACCAACGCTTTACATCTTACGAAAATGGCTTGATGACTGGTTTGTAGCACAAGAGGCACAGTTTTTTTGGTCTGGCATGCACACATTGCCGGAACGCATAGGCGAATACTGAATCATGTAAACTCCATTCTTTCACCACATCAGCATGGCTTTTTGAAAAATAGGTCAACCTCAACAAACTTAGCAATTATAACTGACTTCATTGCAACTGAGCTAGATAACGGAGGCCAAGTAGACGTCGTATACACTGATTTCAGTAAGGCATTTGATTTGGTTGATCACGATGTTTTGCTACGCAAACTTACGTTCTTCAATTTTTCTACGGAAACCATAAAATTATTAACTTCGTATTTACGTAAACGTAAGCAGGCAGTAATTTTTAGAGGTTATATTTCAGAATATTTTGAGACACTGTCCGGAGTACCACAAGGTTCAAACCTCGGCCCTTTATTATTTCTTTTAGTTATTAATGATATATCTGAGTGTATCGAGAACTCCCATATTCTCTTATTCGCGGATGACCTGAAATTATACGCTAGAATTGAATCAATTGAGGACAGTGCCAAACTACAAAAGGACTTAGATAATGTCAAAAAGTGGTGCGACAGGAATAAATTTGTAATTAATACAAAAAAGTG
>JAGDQP010069437.1:0-10885 GCA_022664845.1 Lepisma saccharinum
CCACGTTGGTGAGCGAGCACATTAAACCGTCCATGAAATAGCAAAAAGTTTTTGGAACTACTTGGTTGCTTCCACATTGGTAAGCGAGCGCATTAAACCGTGCACGAAATAGCGAAAATTACTTAGAACTACTTGGCTGCTTCCACGTTGGTGAGCTAGCACATGAAACCGTGCATCGCATATAATAAAAGATCTCTTCTTTAACCCGCCTTTGCTTATTCAACATTATGGCCATGATTTTTGAAGCAAATCATGTGTCCTTCATAATACGACGCAACGCTATTAATATTTCTCCGCATGCCTACAATCTGCATGTAGCGTGTCTAACGAACGCAAATAAATCTATCCTGACATGTTCGTTATGTTGATCAACTTAAATGCATATTGATCGAAATAATAATGACACATGCTTTTCTAACACTTTTTGCATTGCCCACTGCCGTTATGTGTTCATAGAAGTATCTGCGATGTTTATTTGCAAGAGAATGAGTTGTATAGAGCGTGCGTATGGCTCAATAGCTGGTGGAATTGCCCGGTCATAAAGTAAAGTTTCTCCGTCTATCCAGGTAACTTTGTTTATGTATTCTCCGTGCACGAGCTTTTCCCTCGCCCAGCAACAAACAATGTCAAAGAAATGTTCATCCACCAAAAATAATAAATTGACACAAAACAAATATTTCTATTATAGTCCACTTTAAATGACGTGTTTCGTGTACACGAAAGTGATTGGAAGAACTTGTAGAAAAAGCGTTGGTACTGGCTGCGATGCAGGTTATATATGGCAGTCAGCTTTGTGCCATATTTTGCCGTATGTTGGCTTTATACCCCTTACAAATAATTCATACAGGCACTTTGAAAATAACCTACCGGTGGCTAGCAACTCAAAATCAGCCACGAATAGCCACATTTCATAATTATTTACATAAATATGTACTAAGTACATGCAAATATGACGCCACGTGGAGGAATACTAAATGGTGTCACTTCGTGTTATGAATAACATAATTTGCTACAAAAACAGCGGATATATAACCGTTGGTGGAAGAGTGGTTAGTTAAAGTGGGTGCAGCTCCGAAGCTGGTGGTGCCTTTTTGCAAAATTTACAGGAGGAATGATATATTTGTGTGACTTGGAAACATGAGATTAGCGTTAAAAGAAGTGAATAATTATTGCAGTGAAGTGGGAACTATATCCTTGCGGCGTAGGGTGGAGAGTCCGTGAGAGTAATGTTCATCACGAGTAAATAAAAAAATACCGAACCTGACATTTACTAACTCCTCTTCACTCACTAGAAATACTGTCTGTTTTCTTGTGAAAAAATACATAGCACTATTTTGATCAACTGGAGTGCCTATTCAACGAAACAATAATAAAATATGGATTTTCACTTTGGATTGTTAGTTGTCGCTAAAAGTTTATAGAAGTGCGTGTAACCGGAAATAAATAAAAATTTATAAGAATAGAAAAGAGTTTTTAATAAAGCAATAAAAAGTCGATGTTCGAAGCATCACCATCTACGGAACTGCAACGTTAGACAGGTTATTATTTTATTACAAGCGATGCATATCATGTTTAACATTCACTCCATGTGCCCACTTTCAACGCAGAAGAAGCAAATCGACTCATGTGCTTTTGGCTCCTTCAGTTTCATTTCACACTTCCGCTTAAACTATCGAATCGTGTTGCGGGAAACATCCAAACACTTTCAACACTACTTGGATACAACCCTTTGATTATTCCAGTTGGATCGTGTACGCACTCATCCAACTGCTTGTTCAATAATTTGATTCCGTATTTATTTAATCGTGTACGAGGGGCTTTAAACAAATGGGACAGTTATTTTCGCTGGTTCTTCTTTTGTTCAGGCTTTACTTCAGGGCCAGTTTTCTGCCCTTTCTGATATATTGCACTAACTTCTTCGTCGTTTTGTGACAGTGCCTGAATTTCTTCCCCAGTTGTCTGTAGCACTTTGGTGTGCATGGTCCTTTGCATAACTCGGTTTTCAGTTCTGTCCAATTTCTTCTTCGGGCGACCAGATCCTGGCTTACTCTTCACTCCATACGCATTTACTATCTTCATTGAATACTTGTAAACCTAACTTCAGCCACATTCTTCCTTAACAAAATGCTTTACAGTATCTGTCTTACTGTCAGAAGGACGCTGTAGGAGAAGCAGCTCCAAATTTTCCTGTTCAATTATTGCACATTAATTTCATTTTATATCTCTGTACTTTACGCAGCGCTAACCAACACAAACTGGGTACCGTTCAGATCTTCGAGTGTGTATGTTTTAATGGCCATCGTTGATTGGGTGTTTTATTCATGCGGCACGTGAGATAAGTTGTGGACGTTTTTTTCTTCCCATCTTATGAATTCATGCAGTTTTCAAACAAGATTTTTAATCCAGAAGGATGCCCCACATTGCAATGCGCATATGCAGTGTGACTTTAACTTATTTTTCCCCCGAGATAGTACCTCCTACCTAGGCTCTGGCCGACTACTTTCCAATATCATCTTTCCCACTTGTTATGAGAAGAACAAAGGTAATAAGTAAACTCAAATCAATTCCGTTCCACTCACATAACTCAGATACTTTTTGACTTACAACTATTAAACAAATAATGAGATGGTAATATGAGCTTCTACAGATGGGAACCAAAGTATTTGGTAAAGTAAGTTCCAAACGCTCCGTTCAATAGACCCGAATGGACTTGAACCCGTGACCACGCATACAGTAAGCGAGTCCATCCGTGGGTCTGCTCTTTGTTATTAATCTCAGTTTAAGTTGCTGTGGTTTCATAAGCTGTCGTGACGTGACCCCGTTTGACAGCATACGCGATTTTTTTTTCGAATACTGAAAATCCATTTATACTTTCTGTGTAGTTTTAATGACGCAGTAATTTTAACGCGATAAGTAACGTAAATAAATTATCAAATACTGTACTCTTCCTTCCTAACAAATTTTTTGAACATTACGATTTCAAGAACTCTTCTTCTTTTATACGTTTAAAAAAAAGAAAAGCCGTATAGAAAAGGATAACAAATCATGAAATAGGTCTAATTAAACGTAAAAGGAGAAGGGGTGGGTGTAATAAAAAGTCTAACATGACGACTAATATAACCCACCATCGCTTTCTAACTAGGGCTGCCAACTAATGTTTAATCTGGGACACAATGGAAAATAACGATATTGTAGGGACGTCGGGGTAGAAGGTTGGCTTAGTATCGAGAGGTTGTGGGTTCAATCAGAGTGGCCGACCATCTTGACAGGTTTATCCATGGTTTTTCATTGCTCGTGGAGACCTCCAATAATAAGCAATCAACTAATCTCTTGGAAATGAAGACCCTCGTACTATTCGAAGTTAAAGTTGAACCACACCGTTAACTGAACTTTAGTCAGGGCGTAACATCGAGTTGGGACTTGCAAGATGTCCCTGAAGAAGAGATTTAGAATGAACTTACCAGCCAAGGAGTAGTCAGCGTTCGCCGTATTAAAACTAGAAATAGTGGAGAACTAAAACCTACGGTGTCGCTAATTTTGACGTTTGCCACCCCGCAGCTACCTAAGGACGTGAAGGGAGCTTTCTATTGCGTACCTGTCCGTCCGTATATACCGAGTCCACTCCGCTGCTTTAAATGTCAGCACGTCGTGTAAGGCGACCTCTGATGTATGTGCAATATGCGGTACCAGTAGCCATGATGCGGATCCTTGCACGTCAGTGAAGCCTCAGTGTGTTAACTGCAAGGGTGATCACACGGCCTGGTCGCGTGACTGTCCGGTATTTAATTAAGAAAAAAGAATTTGGGAGTTGATGGTCCTCGAGAAAATATCTGCTGGTGATGCAAAACGTCGAGTACGAGAGTCTCAACGCATCCTTCCATCTTGTGCGTTTTGCACAGTAGCAACACGACTACCAGTTAAAACTGTCTCGGTTGGCACCCAAACAGTTGATGTATCCACTCAAACTGAGAGACCTCAAGGTGACAAATCTCCTAAACATCGCCAAGCCTCAACTTCTCCTCGAGCTACACCGAGGAATACTGAGAAACAAATCGCCCCTAGGGAGACTTCTACGACTCCAGGGGGTTGAATCTACTCTTCGTGCTAGTAAAATTTCACGATCTAGTCGTATGTTACTACTAGCGACGAGGATCGAACGTGTAACTACTGTTGTTGCTCATCAATTAGCTCATCAAAATTTTCCACCTGCTCTTAATGCGCCGAGTTCACCCCTTAAATCAGATATGATTGAGAACGATCTGATGGACTCGGAATTTTCTGTAGTCGGAAAGGGAGGGAAATTTAATAAACCTAGTCTGACAAGGTAATATTTTTATTAATCTTCATCCCAATGACTATGCTCCAATGGAATCTTAATGGATTTCATTCCCACTATGAAAAACTGCAAATCTTGTTATCAGATCTTTCCCCTGTTGTAGTTTGCTTTCAGAAAACCAAGTTTAAAACAATTGAATCTGTGATCTTAATGAACGACACACTATATCGCACAGATTTCCCAACTGATGGTCGCGCATGTGGCGGTGTTGCAATTGGTGTACTTGACACGCTGTATTCAATACCTGTCCACATTGCTACGACCCTACAGTCGGTTTCTGTTCGCGTCCACCTTGAGCAGCATGTCACAATCCTGAATTTGTACATAACAATGGAACAAGACTTTACGCTCCCTGGGCTCCAGAATATTTTGCAGCAGTTATCCCACCCTGTAATTTTAGTTGGAGATTTTAATTCATATAATGTTATTTGGGGTAGTGTTCGTACAGATGTCTCACGGTTAATAGTTGAATTGTTTATTGACGCTTCAAACTTTGTTTTATTAAATACTGTGCTAACACGCATTTTAGTTTGGCAAGGGGAACATACTTAGCGATAGATCTGTCGCTCTGCAGTGCAGTTCTTGCACCCTTGCTGGCATGGCGTGTATATGACTATCTATGTGGTAGTGACTATTTCCCAGTAATTTTAGACTTTTTAAACCTTTATCAAGCACCACGCAAATTACGCATTGGCGTCTGAAGCGTGCTGACTGGACTAAATATGCAACTCGTGTCCAAATAGTTGATCAAGAAGATTTGCCCCTGAATGATTCGGTTGGGTACTTAAACCGTGAAATTTTGCGAGCTGCCAGATGTTCCATCCCACAGTCTGGCCGAACGCCCCATCGGTGTCCTGGTGGAACGATGAGCTCGAGGTAGCACGGCGATGGCGCAATCGCGCTCTATGGGTTTTCAATCGATATGCTACAGCGGCAGATTTGAATGCAGTACGACAGTCACAAGCTTATATTCGACGTCTCATGAAACAAACTCGTCGTACATCCTTCCGTGAATACGTATCGTCCATTAATTCACAAACGCCAATTCGAGACGTGTGGGAACGGGTCACACGTTTGAAAGGCAACTGTCGCTCCGAGCCACTGACTGCTCTGGAATAGAGGCGTCATGGTACCCTCAAATACTTCAAACCTATGGTTGCTATATTTGAAGACTGAGAATCCGGGACGCTACCAATCTACGAAAATCTTTGAATTGTGCAAAATAAAAAAGGGTTAAACACTTTAATTAATATCCTTGTGTTAAAAACTACGTCAACTTTATATCCAACACTCTGCACCTAAGTAATCGCAATGAAAATGATACTACTTCTAAAATTGTTAAAATATACCCTGGTCGAAGTACGTGCCCATTGTTGTGTAAAACGAACAAAAAGTTAAAAAATATACAAAAAAAAATACATTTTCTCACCTGATAAGATTTTATTTTATCTAAATTTTAAAACATTTCTCAATGTTGCCTTGCAGATCTTACTAAACAAAGTATATTTTTTCTTGGCATTGTTATGGTCAGCGGAAAATTACCAAGAAATTCAATCGGTGGTTCAGATATCTTCGAAGCAGGAGGCAGATAAGAGCAAAGAGTAATACCGCAATACCCACTGAGCAAAAAAAAAAAAAAAAAAAACGCTTTGTCCCTAGCCAAATGAATGAGATGTTTCGTTCAATATTGAGGTGAATTGAATCGAGAACTTGAATTAAATCATTGTTCTATGTAGTCAAGACTTTTTAGAAACTTTGACATGCCATACTCATTAACTGAAGTGTGAAATCGTGTAAAGAGAAAGAACACAATAATTTCCCCTTCCTCTATTCTTCGATGCAAACCGGGACATTTATACGTCCCGAGAATTATTTTCGGGATACCGGAAAAAGATCTCGATTCTGGTACGTTCCCGGATTTTCCGGGACGAATAGCAACCGTAATCAAACATTTTCTATTAAAAAAGTGCATTTCAAAATTGTACAATAGGTGGAAAAGAGATTTTCCTAAGGAAGTAGGTGACCACACTGTTAAAAAGGCTTATTCTAAAACGAAAAAAGATCTCGAATTTGAGAAAAGTTTGGGCTCCGACTAAATTTTGCTCAATTTTAAACACGTGATGGTGCTCAAAGAATAAAAAAGTATTTCTCAGATAATGAGAAAAACAATCTTTATCATGAGGTAAAACTAATCGAAAATGAGTTTAAATTTCGGCTAAAAAATGAGAAAAGTTAGAACTATTTTTCAGAAGAAATATATTCAGAAGTGACGAAGCATATGGTCACAATGTTGAGAACGTAATGACTCAGAAGATAGCTCCGGAGCTACGAAAATAAGCAAATAGTTAGTCAAAACTGAGAACATTTGTTTCAAAGTTTTGAAAGGGTAATCACTTAAAATCGTTATGAGAGCTACAAAATGAGAAAAAAAATATTCGGAATTGAGAGAAACATATTCACATTGTGAGAAGAAACTTACTCAAAATGATTTTGAGAGCGAATGATGATGAGAAATAGTGTCTACACCTCTAACAAACAGTAGAGAACCTTATCCGTGTTCGCATCAGTGTTTCTCAGCTCTTTTCTGCAATCACATTAAAGCACTCCACTTCGTCTAATTAAAGATAAATGCAAACAGCAAAGATAAAAATATTTATAGAACAAAGTATAAATATACCCCTGTACATCCTGCATATATTATATATAAATTAGCCACAGTGATGCCGTGGCTATTAACCACTAAAAGGGTTACGCCCTTTTATTGGGATTAGATATAATGGGAATGTACGGGTAATATATAGGAGATGGTCTAAGAGGTTATTGGTATGCCATTTCTATTTATTTATTTCATTAAACATTTGGACATTACGATTTTGCATTGTAATCATATAAATAGGATTTAAATAAGAACAAATAAATATATCAATCAGATTGATGATGAGAATAAGAATGCAGTGCTATCACGTCACAACCACAACACTGAAAGTGTTTATTTACACGAATACATATTATCTTCTGTCCCCGGGGCTGTTCGGTTAACTGATGAGATACGTAATCAGCCCTGCCGGCCGGGTGGTCGAGCGGTCTGCGGCGGTAGGCTATCGACTCAACGGTCCCGGGTTCGAGTCCCGGCAGGTTTATGGGTGTGGATTTTAACACTTAACAGCTAAAGGCAAATCGTGACGGGCCGAAGTCCAAAGTTACTAAACTGGCCCATATAAAAATAAAGTTTACCAAAGTTTTTTACGTAATCAGCCCTATTAGTTTCTAATGGTTTACTGTGCGTTAGATGGTAAGATGAAATCAGCCGGGTCTGGGGCTGAGAAAGATGCTATTTGGGGTAAGTCAATGTGATCGTCGGGAAGCGTGGTGATATAGATGTTGAAAAGAAGTGAAAGTGGGTTGTTCATTAGAAGTGGGCGTTCCTGCGTGTAGGTGGCATTATGTTGAATGGTGTCTAAAAGCAGTGGGTGATTATTTTCATATCGACCAGTGATTTATTTTAGGCGAAGGGCTTCTCAATGAAGCGGGATCTGTGGAATCGTTACTCGAGCATATAGATCATCAGTAGGTATAGTTTTATACGGTGTGCTATACGAAAGGCGTGGCGTTCTAGGATTTTGAGTTTATTGTAGAATGACTGAGGAGCCGATAAACAAGCAGTATGTCCAAATGTGAGTACCGGTCTGAGGAATGCTTTGTATGTGTTGATAATGATTGACGGTGCCATTCTCCAAGTGGTTCCTGTGAATCTTTTTAGTAAATTTAAACGGTTGTTTGCTTTGAGGGTGAGTTCTTTTAAATACGGATTCCATGTCAAGTGATGATCGAAGGTTATGCCTAAATATTTGACAGTACGACTTAAACGTATGCGTGTTTGTTGTACCTGGAGCTGCAGTTTTGAGGGATTGCGTTGCACACGTGATCTCTGTTTAGGTGGCAAGAACACAATAGCCAGTGTTGTCAGTTTCGTAAGAGCAAATTTCCCGTCCGAAACTCTAAAATTTCCCAATCAGATGCATCATTTCCCGCCAAGTAAAAAATCGAATGTTCAATGCTAATAAAGAAGTGGTATAATAAACTAAAAAAAAACGTTATTATTTGTGCACAAATATTTTTTTTAAAGTGAAATTTCAGCGTTCGCATTTAATGGAAAATAAAGGTTTCACACTAATCGTCTTTCCAAATTGGTATCCTCATTTTATATTAAATAAGAGTGCGGCGGATATCTCATTTCAAAGGAGAATATTTCTCGGTTCATAGATACGTTAATTGGAACTGTTTTCTATTTTTGATATCCAATCTATTTTATATAGCGACGAATATATGTTAGATTACAAATCTTGCCAAAGGATAAATTAAAATTGAAATTATGCGTATATGCACAGAGTGAATCTTGAGTTTCCTTTCGAAATGTACGTTAATTTGAAATCTAAAGTTTATCAAGTCGACACAATTAGTATCTGATTTCATTATAGGCTACATTGTTTGTGGCTATATTCTTTTTATATTCCTTATAACTATGACATTTTTTCTCAATCAAAATCAAAATGCTCATTCAATAATTAGCCTAAAACATGAATACACATAGAAAGTACAACAAATATGTTATTTAAGTTCTCGTTTTAGTCCCTATTAAGTCTCTCTTTAGTCTTTCCATATATCGTAGTGTCAAGGGGCTTCTCATGTGATTTCTCAAATCTTGTTTTTGGGTAAAATTCGGTCCACAGATCATAGCCAGTCAAAAGACGTCTAGCCTTTGTGAATTCTCATATGAACTATTTACATTTCTGGATATATTTCTTTCCATATCCAGTCAAACGGCCTCTCGCCTGAGTGGATTCTTGTGACGTTTCAAACTTTCTCCTTAGGTAAATTTCTTTTCACGGATCGTACAGTCAAAGGGCCTCTCGCCTGTGTGGATTCTCATGTGACGTTTCAAGTGACCTCCCTGGGTAAATTTCTTTCCACAAATAGTACAGTCAAAAGGCCTCTCGTCTGTGTGGATTCTCATGTGAGTTTTCAAAGCACTTTTGCGGGTAAATTTCTTTCCACAGATCGTACAGTCAAAAGGCCTCTCGCCTGTGTGGGTTATCATGTGACGTTTCAAATGACCTTCCCGGGTAAATTTCTTTCCACAGGTCGTACAGTCAAAAGGCCTCTCGCCTGTGTGGATTCTCATGTGACATTTCAAATGACCACCCTGGGTAAATTTTTTTCCACAAATAGTACAGTCAAAAGGCCTCTCGTCTGTGTGGATTCTCATGTGAGTTTTCAAAGCACTTTTTTGGGTAAATTTCTTTTCACAGATAGTACAGTCAAAAGGCATCTCGCCTCTGTGGATTCTCATGTGACGTTTCAAACCACTTTTTTGGGTAAATTTCTTTGCACAGATCGTACAGTTAAAAGGGCTCTGGCCTGTGTGGATTCTCATGTGATTTAACTTAGATTTATTTGTCATTTTTTCCCCACAGATTGTGCAATCAAAATATCTCTCCTTTCTTTTGGTTAGTTCGTGTTGTTTTAAATTAAAGGATCTTGAAAGCTTCCTCCAAGAAATTTGATTGTCTTCATTATTTTCTGTTGTAATGAATTTACTGTGACTTACACACGCTAATTCAGATGTAGTTCCTTCCAAATTCCTTATATCTTCTCCTGATTTGGTCCCGGTCCGTCTGGAAACATTTTCAAAAATGGATGGTTTATTTCCCTCTTCGGATGCCTTGCTATTATTTAGAAGTACTACTAAAGGGAAAAGTTCATTTCTAGTCTCGATGTTTTTTTGTTTAATATCACTACAGCTTTCAACTTTGAAATTATCACGCGTTGAATTTTGTGCTCTACTTCCTGTGTCAGACGAGAGCGAATTTATTAATTGTGACATGATACTAGACGCAACATCAGAAGATACTTGACCCGAATTTTCATCCCCTTCGCCTTTGTACTTAATGTGGCAATCCAATTTCAGCGACTTGCTACAATCCTGAAAGTAATAATTAAGAGATTTACTACGATAATTGTTAAATCTATCAGCAAAACTTTTCAAAGGAAAATAAATAGTTGAAATATCCTGAATTTCGAGTAAATATTTGCATAAAACTTTAAAAAAAAATATATATATATATACATATGAACATACTATTTTAAGCTGTTCAAATGAAATATATTAAATTTTACGCTTAAATTATACTTTAATAGTTACAAAATAAATAATTATTACGTTTAAATATCCTTAAATTAATACAGGTAATAAAAAAATACGAGAAATATCAATCAAATTCAAGTAGAACACATGAAAAATTCGAAGAGTTCGGACGTAAATTCCTAATGATCACTATATATTCTCTCATCAGTTTAAGTCGCACACACTGAGAAAAAATTGCAAAGAAAAGTTAATAACGGCTAAAGAAATCAACAACATCCATGGTTACAATATAACACTGAGAGTAAAAGTAGGTTTGTCATTAATCAAGATATGATGAATTTCATGAAATAAAAACTGCGAATAACCAGGACTGACATTCTTCAAGTCAAAAACAAGTACAAATT
>JAGDQP010069438.1:0-10885 GCA_022664845.1 Lepisma saccharinum
ACTATTTTTAACTTTTGAGCTCAGCTATGAAACGGAGGTTGCATATGGTATGCAATTTTGCTAGTTGCAAGAGAGCAATGTTTGGTAGTCAGTTGCCAAATTTGCAAGTATTTCGACAAATACTGCTATGTTTGTTGACCATCAGTAATGATAAGTCAATCGGTAATAAAGGCGCGCATTATGGTAAAATGATGTACTGACGTACAAGGACCGCGCCGTGGTACAAACATGATTGCAAGGCGTTCCACAAACAGGTACAAATGCTATATAACATCAAGGAGCGCGCCTCCTGGGGTTAAACATGTTATTTGGTCTCACGTTATATTACACTACATTATACTATGTTAGGAATTCAGTCTCCAAATATTTATACTATGAGATTACATTCCTTCTGTATGCATTTGAGTAATTAATTACCTTCTAGTTAGTCTAACATGTTTACTTGATTATTTTATTTACTTTCATTTTACTTATAATATATTTAGTAGATAGTTTTAAATGTATTGCCTTAAACAATGATTGTAGTTGTTTTTCAACCTTTCTTCAGAGATACAGAGAAACCTTGAGCTGATAGAGAATACCTAAAGCCAGTGTACTGAAATAATCTAAAACCGTTTATTTCTACTCTTCAAACATTATAAAAGGTTTAATAAAACTCTACCATACCAGTGTAATAAACATTTCAGTTTTCGCCGCACTTATATATTAGCAATTTGATCGTGTACAACAAATTATAAGATATATTGTGTATTTTTTTATGTCAGAGCTACGGTTTCCCGTTACGTAGAAATGTAACATGAAATACTAGGGAATTCCATCTCCTACGCCATTCAACGAAAATCGTCTTCTGATTGGTTTGACGTAATCAATGTATAGTCGTTCAATAGATATGTTTCTTGCTGTGTACGTTTCTTGATCAGACGTTTGAAGGGAAAAGAAATAAAAAAAGAAATAATATTCAGGTCATTACGTAACAAAATAATGTATACCATGTCATAACACACTTGTACAAGTTAAAACAGCAAATACCTATTTTTACTTACAGAAATGACCGAAATGAATAACATGGTATTGTCGGAATTTGCAATGTTCTTCGTATCACTATTTTATATTGGGTTGGACGTGTTGCCGTTGTGATGGAAATAGTTAAAGCACAGATTTATTAACCGTTTATACTTTCACCAAAGGCTGATCGAATCCATATTGAGAAACGTGTTTGTTTTACTTCTACGAAACGGAATAGTAACTTCAGTGCAATAATTTTAACTTACATCTTTGTTTCTTACATGTATTTTTGCTACATGTTAAAACTTTATTCTATATATTCACACGAGATCGCCGTTTATCCTTCTCGACAGAGTTCAACAGATAGCTAACAGAGGGCAGTGCCATGAGACTCACTACGAGAGGGGAAAAAAAACGTGAAATTTACATCAAATAGTGATAAATATATCGCAAATTGGGATGCTGCATATTTCCCATGTCAATCTTTTTTCTACTTGCAATTTTGTATGTCCTTAAATACATTGAAACGTGTTATACTGTCGTATACATTAATAACTTCATGAAGTAATGTGTGTAAAAACTCTTTAAAGTGCAGAGTATGATACCTTGAATCGATCGCTAACCTTCGCAGTTTAAAGTCGGTTCCAATATGAGCTGTGAGGCCAGGTTTATTCGGATGGTTATAACGATTCAAGAGAGATTCGAATTTTAACCTAGATTCAAAAGATAGTGAATATGAGCGTTGGAAGTTTACACAGTTGATGTTATTTACATCTCTTGGTACTGTACACAGCCAAGCCCTTTCTCGCTTTTCATTTCTCGGTAGGGTAACAAATATTTTGTTAGGGAAATCTTATTGAAGTGTTAATGGACAAAGCAACTTTGCACCACTTACATATTTTTTTTCTATCTACTTATGTTATCGGTTCTTAGCAATACAAACCAACCAACTCGTAACAAATCTGTTGTTCAATTGAACGTCTGAGTGGAAAAACAGTAATATTCCACGAGTACCAACTTTTGGGAAATTCCAAAAAATTGTTTTGTGCCCAAACCATAAATGATAGAATAAATGTTAACATTGAAAATATATTCACCCATAGACAAGCAATATCATGATAGAACTGAATATCACCTCAACTAATTAATTGTGCATATATTCAATGTATTGTGCAGTGGAATATTATCTTTCTTCCACTCACTACAGGTTTTTACAAAAAACTGTATAAATAATTGCTTTTCTGTTAGTATTTTTGTAAGATATGTGTCTTAATGTGTACAGAATTAAAAAATACAAACTTTATTTATTTTTTTACTCATCAGGGATGTATACAAACAACTATATTATTCTTAAATTGCTTAATTTTCCACTCTTACGTATTCATCTTCTGTTGAAATTTGTAATAAGAACGAAATGGTTAGAATGGAGAAATAAGATTATTAGGCATACAGTATTAATGAAGAGTGTATATTATGCAACAATAAGCATTGAATAATGCAATATTGTATTATGCTTACCTTCAACTCAGTAGACAGCCTTTATTCATCCTCATCGCTGTCTGCCATGTTTGTCGGTAGTTGCAGTCATCATAAAGCTGTTGGTGTTCACGAGGGATGTACTGTTTCAATTTTGCAATGTCCTGGAGTTTCTTTTGGTTTACTGCAACTTTTCCAGAATAGAGTTTGTCTTCAGGAAGTAAAACACTCGCATGATGTCCTTTAAGAAGTTTGAACGTAGAGTTTGCTATGTTTTCTGCAAAGGGTATATAATCTTTGGAACGTAGAGCTTGTAAGCCCATCAATGTACTCTGAGGATCTGACACATCCGTCACCACTGTACTTAAGATGTCTGTATTTGCTGATGGCAAACTTCTTATTTCTTCTTTCAACATCTTTAGTAGATTTCTTGAAATACTTTGTCCACCGCTCCTGAAAGTTCAAAATATCTCCATTGGTTACTGTTCTGACTTCAAACTTTGGTTCAGTTTTCTTGGCGTTTGCAATGATGTATTCATACTCGCTATGCATGTAAATGCGATCTAGTCGCCGAATAGCACGCTTTACAACTGAAAAATTTCTGTCGCATGGCAAAAAACTATGCCCGTGTACTGCAAAATAGTGGTCGATTACTGAAAATCTATCATTCCTTGTTAAAGCCAAAAACAGTCTTGTAAGAGTGTGTTTACGATTTTGGCCACCACAGGCGTCACTGAACACATGTAAATCCGTGACTTCTTTAGGGATTGTGCTTATAAATTCAAGAACAAAACTACTGACCTCATTGGGTCTTTTTTGGCTGCTCGTAACACAAACCATGCAACAGCACAACAAACTCACATTACCGTAACAGACTCATGTAGGCTGCTACTAACACAGCGCTGTGGAAGACAGAAGCACTACCATGCAGCGCGGTGTTTGAGTGGAAGAACAGTAACATTCCCGGAATGTTACTGTTCTTCCACTCATCGCAAACTTATCAGCATCATTTCACACATGTGGCAAACCGGATTATTACCCTTGTTCTTCTCGACGGTAGGCACACATTTAAAATAGATATTTGTTATATCTACTTTTTTTTTTTTTGAATTTTTGGAATATTACTGTTCTTTCACTCACACGTTCAATTATAAGCTGCCTCCTGATTGGTTATGTCATAATATGGCGGCGGTTGATTTAGCTCACGACTGTTTGTAAACAAGGCTTAATATTGCTTGATAACTAGAAGACAGAAAAAAGAAAGTGTTTTCGAAAGACTGCTTTAGCAGAAGATTTGTATTGGAATAAAAAAAATACTACCGAAAATGTCCATTTTCAATTCGTTGTATTGTTCGAATCATACTAAAGTTTTGTCACATTTATTTTAACAAAATAAGTGCTGTTAGTCTTTAGCAGTGTTTGCTGGCATGAATCCATATATATGGAGAGAGAAAGAGAAAAAGAAAGAAAGAAAGAAAGAGAGATAGGGAGAGATAGAACATTAAGCGCTTGTAAAGCTAGTAAATAAAATATATTCTTTTGTACTTGGTACACAAAGCATCTGAACAAAGGCACCAAAATAGGTCACTAAATTTGTATTGAAATGGTATTAGAAAAGAAACGGAAGAAAAAGAGAAATAGGCAGCGCGGTGGTGGAAGGGGAGGAGCAGAACAGGTATTGAACTGTAGCCTAAAATATTCGAATCACGCTGCAACCAGAGAACCACATGGATTCCTTGCCAATTGAGGACACTCTCAAACCAGATGGTCTGTCGACCACTTTAGTGGCCAAACGTCCCTCTTTTGTCTTCTGTATCAAAGCAGGTACGCACATAGATACACACACACACACGAACATAAAGCATGATGCATGCCTTGTCCACCCACTCTTCACGTAGAAAATTTGTGCCAAAACAGCATTACTGTTATACTGTAGCCTTGTTCGTGCAGAGAGGGAGGCAGAAGAGGTTTTTCTTTGGATCTTTTATACTAAAACCATTAGGAATTGACTTTTCAACCAGGTTGCCAAAAAAGAAACGAAAAAGAAAACACCCATAATATAAATTATATGAACTATTGAAATCCTTTTCTCTTAAATGAAGAATTGTCTAACTGCAGGGGAATTGAAAGTCTTAATGGAGAAATTAAGTTGGGAGTTGTAAGGACACAGGCAGTGAGAGATACGTATGTGACAATGAGTAACAATATGGTAGAAATCTCTTTTAGGTCTTCTAGTAAATTTACCGCTTCATGTAGATACAAAGGCCTAAATAATCATTACTAGTAAGATTCATCGAATGGTCATATAATTACTTTACTTGATGATCGTATACTTCAAAAAAATAATATGCTTTCGTGTTTATTACACTTACTTCCTCACCTCATTGAATGAAAAAAAAAATAGTGCATTTGTTTTACACGGTTTTGGTACAATTATATGAAATGTCTTGCTTTGTGTGTAATACGTGCATATAGTCGATACTAGGACCATTAATCGTTTGCGTGTCCACAGATCTACAGAATAAAAATAAAGTAGTGGTTACTATCTAGTTCAATGTTTTATAACTTACCTCGCGTTACCACGGAAACGGTAAATAATTCAGTGTTCTAATACAGTCTTCTAAGGCCTTAAGAGTATATCCTAACATCGTAATTTCACATTTGACTAAAATCTGATCAATCTATCGTTCCTACGTACGGTCACTATGGCATATGTGCTTAATATTTGGGTTTCATTATCAATTAAACGGTAAATGTTTTAACACTCAAATATAGTTTAAATCTTGAGGGTAAATTCCGAGATCTTTATTTGAAATTTGACTGCAAACGTGTCAATCATTCCTATATATCGTTTCGATATGTGTTTTCAAAAAATAAGTATCGATACCATGAAAACGGTAAACGGTAATGTTATGGTGTGATACAAGTCTTAAAGGTGGACCCCCATATAAGTATACCGAGCTTGAAGCAAAATGTTGTAACATTCGGCACGTGAGGCGCCAACGTAAGAAACTTTCGTATTTGAATCTAGTTATTGTGAATAACTTTTAAAATGTGGACGTTACGGTGCTACTAAACTATGGAGGATTGTGCGTTGTATCAGAAAACCGGTTTTGTACGTAATAAGTCTAGTTGTTATTACGTAATGAGCGAAACATATGTTTTCCTTAAAGTAAAATTACCGTTAAAACATTTTGCGATTCTCAGAACTTATTAGGCTGCTCTCTTAAACAATCCATAGCAGTGCGCAAAAATTCTTGATCATCGGTACTGAAACGACGGATGAGTATTATGTGAAAAGAAGTACAAAGTGAACGTATGGGAGAAAGTTCATAATGTATTTCTAGAAGTTAATTTTGAATGGTTATTGTCTTCGTAGCTTCTCCCAATACTTTTGTAAATTTTTCATGTGCAGGTGCTCACACTATGTACTGTGAAATTCCTGGCAACTAATTTCGGTATAGAATTTAATTTCTTAATAGTAAAGTGTTGAAACGGACTAATTTACTACGATAGTAGGTCGATGTGATGAAATTATAGGTCATCACTATGGTTGCTTGATATCTCTGCTCGTTTTTACCAACGCTTTGCTTGTTTCATTGGTTACTAAACAAGCGTATTAGTAAACTTTTAACCCACTTGCCTGAGAGAATGTCAAAATGATTATCAGAAGTGAGAAAAGAGCATAAAATAAAGTGACTGAAAGCTACCTTCCACTCCGTAAAATAAATGTATATGTAATTACAGTGTACACAAAACACAAAAACTGACATGATTAGAATGATTTAATCAATATCAGTATCAGTATAACATTATACCGAATTTTTTTTTTAGTTTCTGTTTTGACTTTTCAGCATTACAAGTGCACATTTATTATGTAAATTGTGTACAAAATTCGCTGCATAAGACGTATAGAGAACTTTCTGAAAACAATTAGGAGAGCATATAATATCTTGCAATGTAACGAGGTACTTAAAGAAGTGTGTTCTCTAAATAAGTATATAATAAGTTAGAAATCTTTCACGTGACTGCATGTATTAGCACTAGAATACTTTTCACAGTACAAACTGCAACTACTATAATATTCTTGCATTAATATTTTCTATACATTTTTAAAACATTTAACACAATTCGCGCTTTTGCTCTTCAGATCCTGTAAACTTCAATAATTTTACTTCTTCTCTTTTTCAAAAACTATAGTAAAACAAGTTCTTATTTTTCGACGTGTTCCTATGTTATTCTTTGCGTTTGTTGTTTGCCCATAATTTTTAAATTAATGCACAGATTCCTATGAACCTCTTTTGTTTTGTACAGTTTGTTTCTACTATTGTTCTTCCTTAGCGTTTTAATATAAATGACTATTTTATTTTAAGAGGGTATCAGTCCAGCAGTACAAGTTTTTGTGAAATTGAGAAAAATGTTTAAAATGGAAAATAATTAAGTGAGATTAGCTCTATGAAGGTTAGTAGGTTGGATAGTTGAAAAGTTATTCTGAATCATGAGATTGCATTGGTGTTGCAATATGGGAATGTGTTATGCATAGTAAAAGTTGAGGACTGAAGCTAATTAAAAAAAAAAAAAGAAATCCAGAAAAATATAAAGAACAAAATTACTTTCCATTATTTGCATTTCATTTCCTTTACTTATATTCATTTATATTTTTAGTCTAATGTTGATTGCATATATTATAAATTAGATTCTTTTGAACTATATAACATTTATTTATCAATAAGGCAAAGATCATGAACTGAAAGTAGGTTTACCCATTGTCTAGGCCACTTCTAAATATTATCATAGTATTCTAAGTACTTGTTCTATATCTCTAAATATTATCATAGTTCTAAGGCACATAAATATTTACTTTTTCCAAATTCTTAATTTTATTGCACTCGATGGAAATATTTCCTGATGAATAAGCTTATGGCCTTATGGATGAACTCTTTACTGATGACCTCTTAAAACTCTTCAGGTCACTATGAAACGTCAGGAAATATTTTTTTAAAATTCAATTGTAATGCCAATATGTGTAGCTATTTATGTATTCTCTAAAAAACTGCAAAAATAAAAATAGCCAAATTGTGTACTGATGTTAATATACGATTCAAATATAGAACAAAGTGTTATCTTTAACTTATGAATGTACCAACTATTATTAATCCTATTGTCTTAAGTAACTGACACGATACTCATTTTCTCTCCGATCTAGCAGAAAAAATGAGTTAGAGTAATTTTTAAATTTAAGCATTCATATCATTTTCGAAACATATCTCTAATTTTAGTATTAAATAATACATTAAAAATAAAAGTTCTTCGTTATATGCACTAGAAAGTGAAATGTTAATGAACACAGTCTTTTAACAATATTCTTGATACCGTTTCAAAACTGATACTATCCAACTCAAGTAACTTTAGACAAATAGTAAGTAATAATCATACCCACTTCAAGCAGATTATAAGATCATGTTCACTCCTGTTTCCTTTTTTCGCTTTTCAGTACACTTTATAGTTCTTATATTCCTAGTTTTGTATATTATTATTACAATAAATTACATTTAATTGTATATTAAAATCCAGCATTTAAGTACAATTTGTTTTAAACGTTTGCATAACTTCTTGGAGCCAATAATTGATACGTATAATCGAACAAACTTTTATTTGACATTTAATTGTAAGTGGAGTTATTTACGAAACAAAGGTCTTTGGTGTGTCATTTATATTTATTTGCTCTTCGTTCTAGCCTATTGCAAAAAATGGCCTCGGTATTCAGAAATTACTGGAGAGAAATGTACTACGAAAACCGTGGAACAAACGCCTATGTTACGTACGCTTCCCGCGAGTGATCGCGCGCTTAAATATTGTGTTGGACTTAGGGACAAGTCTATCTTGCATCATAGCGCTTCACTCTGCACTAAAAACAGGATTTAATTTCCTTGCCATTTTTTTAAATACAAGCGTAAAATGGTTCATACACTTCTATTTATTTTTACTGAATAAGTAAACAAAACACAAAATAAAACAGATAAGTATTCGATGTTTCCTGAATCATATTAAACATTGCATTCATAAGGTATAATATTCACTAACGAGTAAGTAAGAACTTTTCTTAAGTCTACTTCATTAACTGATATTTAATACCAGAAATTAAGATCTATTCCTGCACTGAATAAATGCAAGTGTGTTTCTGCAACTGACTTTTAACATATAGCAGGGGTTTCAAATGTTGCGTATTGCTCCTGTTCAAAGTATTGTTACGGGTTAATCCAGGCTCAGTGATACAATCTTAACACACAACACATGCGGAACAATATGAAATTCTGGGTGATACTGAGGTTTGCGAAATAAATAAAAAGACAATTCAATTACCATGAAAAATGTGAGAAAGTAACACTACATAAAAATATTGTCGAACATGCCCGTTTGCTGGTGATGGATAAAATGGTTTTGATAGATATCTCATAAATTTACACTTTGTAAATGACACTACTACACTACTATTACCACTAGAGCTACTACTTCAGTTACAACTTTAAATATTATTGTAACCAGAACTTCAACTACTGCTAACACAACTTCTTTTCGAACTATTCCCACTGCCTTTACTATTATACCAATTATCACAACTCCTATAGCCTAGCCACCATCGATCTTGCAAAATACTAGAAAATATTTGCTACCAGTACTGTATTTAATTTGTTATTATTACCACATTTATTACTACAACTACTACTAATATCACTTGTATTGCTAATCCTACTACTAAATCTGATACCATACCACTCTTACGCTGTAAAGTTTTTTTTTTCCTTTCTACCTTAAAACTTGCTTCTTTAAACGCTGCCGGTGTGTTATATTATGGTATTCAGGAAGATTACCTCTACTACTTATACTCTTATGCACTCTTTACAGTAACTATTGCCTCTAATTCAAGTGATACTACCCCTTACTACTGCAAAGAACACTGTTTCTACTACTACTACTTCTACTGTCACTAGCTTTACTATTGCCTGTACCCATAATACTGTTAATTATATTTATATTACTAAAACAACTACTACTACTACCACATTTTCAAACCCTATTGTTATTACCTGCATTTCTGCTGGTACTACTACCATTCTTACAAAAGAGCGATTCCACGCGTCACGCACTGACATTTAGAATACACTTTTCGACTTTAATTACCTTATAACTTCTGTTATAATTGTAACAAAGGGAATTTCAGCACACCATTGGATAGAGGAGATATTGAAGAATACATTCCCTGCGAAAGAACACTTAATCTATGAAAATAATATATTATTTAATGTTAAAGTTGTCGTAATGGACTGACATTTTTGCAACACGCACTTACACTCTGACATACATTTCCCCCAAATACTGTGAAAATATGATTCCCCCCAAAAAATTAAAAAAATACATTCAAGATGTATATGTTAAGTTTAATTTCCATTAAACAAATCAAGAATATAGTAAGCGTATGAGGAAAAACACAGCGTCACGCACTATCTTTTCGTTATACACTCACATATGTGAATTATTAGATTATTTTACCTTCCGAGTATTGCTTTTTTTGCACATTCTGATAGAAACAAACTAACGGACTCAATTATAGATCCTAGATAAAATATCACTATTATAATGCGTGGCCAAATTTTTATGTTCCAAAAGTTATTTTTTTTTAAAATTCAGTATTAGAGAGATTCTACTAATAAGTGAAGCCCTTTAGTAAAAAGTCAAACATACATCTTACCTGCGTCTCCTATTTCAGTATATCAAGTTTTGTTTTATTTCATATATAGTATATTACCACCTGAAAGCAACATTCTCCTAATAGGTGATTATAATATCCGAGACGTCACAGAAACCGATTTTGATTTTCTTAGTTCAACATCAATACGCCACGAATTATATTGTTTGATTAATTTTTATAATTTAAAATCTCTCAATGATGTCAGGAACACATATGGCAAAACTTTAGATTTAGTACTTTCCAACAATGTCAGTATTCTTGTAACGAGCGAACATGACTCAATCGTCCTTGAGGATGCCTATCACCCTGCTTTATTAGCAGAATTCCTGTACACCAAGCGAATAAAAAACGCAACAAAGTCACAATCAATGGATTACAACTTCTCTAAAGCCAATTTTGAACAATTATATCGCTTTATTGAATCAGCTAATTGGGAAAGCGTATCTAATAGCTCGACTGTTTACGAAGCTGTTGATTCATTCTATAATATATTATATGATATTTATATATATTATGATAGATATATTATATTATATGATATCTTTATAATGAATTAGCTAAAGTAGATTGGCAAAAGTTGAAGAAACATACGGATGTGAATGAAGCAGTTGATGAGTTTTATAAAGTAATTTATGCAATATTTCAAAAGTGTAT
>JAGDQP010069440.1:214-10885 GCA_022664845.1 Lepisma saccharinum
AAAGCAGAAGGAAAAAAAGTGACCTTAAATATCAGAACCCCATTACCTTGGTGAATAAAGCCTTTGACGCCCTGGCACAAAAAGAACATCAAAGTCAGCAGATTGTAGCGATGTACTTTCACCGGGAGTTAAAGTGTTTATTCATCAAGGTAATGGGGTTCTGAAATTTAAGGTCACTTTTTTTCCTTCTGCTTTCTTCTGTCTTCTTTCTCTTGCTGCCTTTGATGTTCTTTTTGTGCCAGTTCTTCCTTTGCTTTCTTCCCTCTTCTTTCTCTTTCTGCCTTTGACATTCTTTTTCTGCCCATTCTTTCCTACTTTCCTTTACATAATGTAAAATGCAAGCGGGTGCTTCTATTGCATTCTTAACCAATCTGTTGTTCTTTGGTTCCATTTCTAGTAGTCTTATTTGTCTTCTGGTCATATGAATGGGTTTTCGTTTACCAGAATCGATCACTCCATCTTCAGTTTCAGTTGTTTGGTTATTTTTTCGTTGTCCCTTGCTGTGACGCCATGTGTACTAGAAATAAGATCACGTAACAATTAAATCAACACCTGTTGCCATTTTAAATTTTGAGGTTGCTCCCCCTTCCCCGTAGAGGTATTCCCGAGACGCTCCTGATTTCAGAAGCATCACCACGTGCATTTTGGTATTAACGTTTTTTGTTTCAAAGTTTTCTGTACACTAGGAGCTGAGTTATGGCCCTGTTACAGATTTCAAGAACCACCCTGTATATATGAAGGTACTTACGTTGCAGGATACCAAGACATTCCTGCACGAACATCACAAACACAACAGAAAAGCGGCAGTGTTTCGCAGAAGCGTGTTCACATGATAGGAGAAAAAATGGACAGAGGACTGATACGAAGAAATCGCCATGTGACGCCGTACCCTCAACAGCTCTCTGTCCCTCTTCTCTCCTGTCATGTGAACACGCTTCTGCGAAAGGTTGCCGATTTTCTATTGTGCTTGTGGTGTTCATGTACGCATGCATGTCTTTGTATTCTATAATGTAAACACCTTTTTTACTATCTTATATATATATGTGTGTGTATATATCGACCGTGAATATCCCAATCACCTCATCCTTAAACAATTGGACCGTGCTATATATCAACATAACCAACCGGCCTCCCCGCGAAGCTCCCTCCGCTCCCAGTCTGATCACTCAGTATAACCCCAGTCTTCAGACCCTCCAAAAGCTCCTCAAACTGACGTACCCCATACTCACTGCGTCACCTGCAACTGAAAGAGTTTTTTCGTCATGCTAGAGAATAGTCTACCGCAAACTCCCTAATCTCAACACGATTTTCACCAGAACTGGACCCATTGCGGCCCCTCCTCCCAAATCTGAAAAGTGCAATAGACCCCGTTGCAGAACCTGTCCTATTTTTGATCCCAGTCTGACCTTCGAACAGATCTCGTCACTCACAAGACATACTCTTCTCGACACTCCGGCAGTTGCATATCTTCAATCGTCAGTTACCTCCTCCTCTGTAACCTATATTCCGCAGAAACACAAGCTCCTCTAAGAATCCGCATCAACAGCCATCGCTGCTGCTCCAAATAACTTCCGCACCTCCCCATTGACGAAACCTTTCGAGTCAGTGTCCTGAAAATTCTGAACCCTGACTCACCTGACCACAGTTAGAAAGAGATGGGAGCACACATACATCTCTATCCTTTCCGCCAACCATGAACCCGGAATCCGCATCAACAGCCATCGCTGCTCCTCCAAATAACTTCCGCACCTCCCCATTGACGAAACATTTCGAGTCAATGTCCTGAAAATTGTGAACCCTGACTCACCTGACCACAGTTAGAAAGAGATGGGAGCACACGTACATCTCTATCCTTTCCGCCAACCATGAACCCGGCCTTAACTGCATGTAACAGCCTGCATCGCAGTTTATTATTCGTATTCGGTGCTTTTTCTTCAATTCACTTCTTCGTTCCGTCTCTATTTCCACTTTTATTTTATTTTCCAATATATTTTTTCTTTATTCTTCTTTTTTTTTCGTCTCATCCTCTTTATTATTATTATTATTATAATTTTCCGCTCTCCTGTGATTCTTTACCCTCTTATTCCTTTCGGAAGCCCCTCACGAGCTCCTAGTTACCTCTGCACTTCCTTCTCCATTTGGTGTTTTCTCCGATCCATCTAGGGGTCACGGTGGCTCAGTTGGTGCGCTCTCTCCGGTGCTAGGGGTCGTCGGATCGATCCCTGCTCATACCATGTGGACTTTGTGGTGGACAAACATCGTGTGCGTGGGTTTTCTCGGGGTTCTCCCGTTTCCTCCCAATTTCTTCACCCCATCATCAACCATACGGCCTGATCCATAGTTGCCTAAAGGCCTTAAAATAAAATTCAATTCCGATCCATCTAGTCATTTTTCCGCTTCCGTAACCTGACCACACTGTTACCTAGCATTAGTTGGTAACATGGTCCCCTTTGTCCATTTTCTCTCCTATTATGTGAAATTACATTTGCCAAAGGTTGTCTCTTTTCTTGTGTGTTTGTGATGTTCGTGTACACCTGTCTTTTCACCCTGTGACGTAAGGACTTTTTTACCATCTTAAAAAGGTACGTTACATTGGCAATAGGGTCCTTAGTACAAGTTCCGTACCAGTCGTCTTTGTCCATTTCCTCTCCTAGCATGTGAAAACGCTTTTGCGAGACATCGCCGCTTTTCTGTTGTGTTCGTGATGTTCCTGTTCATCTGTCTTTATGTGTTATGTAACGTAAGAACTTTTTCTACCTTTTTTACCATCTTACTCAGCCATTTTCTATGCACTGCTGGGTGAAGGTGTTCCCCCTTTTCTTTCCACATTTCTTGGTCTGCTGCTATCCTCCTCATCCATGTAGCTTC
Source organism: Lepisma saccharinum (assembly GCA_022664845.1). Lineage (NCBI taxonomy): Eukaryota > Metazoa > Arthropoda > Insecta > Zygentoma > Lepismatidae > Lepisma > Lepisma saccharinum. Next base: position 3,083 of record JAGDQP010069440.1, read on the forward strand.
TAAAGAACACTTGATTTCATCTACACATCTTGTATTTGGACTTCTCGGTCGTTTCTTTCTTCTGGAAATCCAATGTAGAATATTTGTAGCCCATCTTTCGTTTATTCGTGTAGCTATGTGACCGGCCCATCTTTACTTCATCTTCCTCGCATTCTTGATTATATCTTCTACCTTTGTTTGTGTGCGAATCCATTTATTTGTCTTCGTGTCCCTCCGAGTTATTTCTAACGTGTATATGTCCATTGCTTTTTGTGCAAGTCTTATAATCTAGGAGTCATTTGCGCATTCGATGTTCACGTTTCACACCCGTAGATCATTACATGTAAGACACATTGATTATAAATTTTAGGCTTGAGACACATTGGTAGTTCGCTTTTGAAAGTAAACTTTGGTCTTCCAAACAAGCTCCACGCCATTTTAAATCCTCTATTTATTCCATCGACCAACTTCGCATTCGATGTTTTAAGTTGCTCTGGGTAAACGTTCTCATCAACTATGCCGATTGTCTCTCCCTGAATTTTTGTATCCTTTGTTGCATTATGTTTATTGTACATTATTTTTGTTTGACTTTTAAATTCATTTTAAGTCCTATTTTCGGACTTCATTACCCAGCTCTTTCATTCTGGTTTGTAGTTCTTCTGCACTTGAAGCAAATAGGCATAGTATCGTCAATGAAACGTGGGTGAGTAAGGTATTTGCCATTGATTTTTATTCCAACTACATCCGTTTTAAATTTTCAAATACTTCCTCCAGAATAGCAGAAAATAGTTTTGGGAGATTGAATCTCCTTGCCTTATCCCTTTTCCAACTTCAGCTTTTCACTCTCTTGATGTAGTCTAATGAATGACAGATGTGGCCGTCGAGTAAATGTTCCGTAGTATGCACTTTCGATGCCTTCATGTTCAAGCGATTTAAGTACTGCTGCCAAGGGGACTGAATAGATAGCTTTTTCAAAATCGATGAATCTTAGTCATAACGAAAGTTCATAATCATTAGTCCTTTCCATTAGTTCATTCAATATGGTTATGAAAGGCGAATCCAACTTAAGAGGGGATTTGTTTGCTTGCCTTATTTAATTCTTTGACAAAATTCTTATATTGTGTATGTGGCACTCCCTCAATCACAAACATAGATGTAAAAGGAACTACTTCTAATGTAATTTGCTAAGCCAGCATATCTTTGTGTGTTGTGCTGTGACGTCATTTGTGACGATACCGCCTTAACTTTGAACCCTTGTAGCTCTGAAACCACGCAGAATTCGATATTTCATCAAAGGAACTTTCGTCTTTTATTGATATGAGGAATTAACTCTCAAAGTTTGTCCGCGTAATTTTAAAATACGCTGTATGTATCACATGATGTAGGGCTGGAAATTGTTTAGACCCAGAGATAAGATAGGTTTTATTTATTCTTGAATCTCAAAAGCGCCGTTGTGAAATTTGGAAAATCTATCCCCTATATAATCAAAATGTGGCAGTCTTAGTAAAAATCAGTGGTGGGGGTATGCTATATGACGTCATCAATATGACCACATTCAGACAGTAAAACGGCTGTAACTTCTTTATGTTTAATCGTAGAACCTTCCTTTTTTCTTTGAATTAACGATAAAGATTGTCACATTTTTGTGTAACATGTACGCTTTTGGCGTTTTTTGAATGTGTAACTTCAGAAATTAATATTTATACCGTGCATTGCCCCCATATTTCCCTGAAAAAATTAACATATCACAACGACAAATGAGTATAATGAATTTATTTATTGAAGCACTTGAGATTACACTCATCATTGTGAATTGTTTTAATTACTATTGACGAAGCTTAATATTATGCGCAAATAATCCGAAACCACATTTTTGGTTGTCCTCTTTTAATCATCGCTTTCATAACTTGCACATCGCTGTCAGTGTTGTATGCATCCTCGTCTTCATTTTCTGCGTCCTAATCATTTTCCACTTAGAGTATTCAGGGCACATGGGTCCTTTAAACCATTGAACATAGTATTTTCCATTACATAAACATCATCCATGTCTTAAGGGGTCAATTACTTGGCGTGGGATTTGCTTATTAGCTCCTATATGCACGACAGAGAAACATGTAAATTTCCACGAAATCCACGTAGTCCGTAGTTGCATTATTTGAGGTGCACTCAACATTTCTTCAAGAGTTTCCTTTGTCAAATTAATATTGCAAATTAACACTAGGTTCTTTCTAAATTCAAAGATCTGCTTTCATCACATGTTTCTAAAAATTTTATGAAGTGACAATAAGATGTGAATGCGTTTACGTCCGTTGTAATGCTTTCCCTCCAACATACCTTAAAGTGAGCCAGTCGCAAGCACTCCACTTTCAGTCAAAATATGTTATATTCCGGAGCCATCCATAAATATCCAAGGACCGCGGTGGTTCAGTTGATAGAGCGCTTACCTCTGGCACTAGAGGTCGTCGGATCGATCCTTACTCATGCCATGTGGGTTTTGTGGTGGACAAACACCGTGTGCGTGGGTTTTCTCGGGGTTCTCGCGTTTCCTCCTACTTTCTTCATTCCACCAATTCATCTCATCATCGTTCATCCTGTCTGAGCCAAAGTTGCCTAAAGGCCTTAAAATTAAATTCAAATTCAAAGAGCACCAAAAACGATGTTTCAATGAGAAATGAGCCAAAGAAAATAAACATGTTATCAAAACGTTAGTTGTCCTGATTCTGTATTAAAATAGCATGTATGGCATGGCAATTACAAGATCTTAATGAACAAACACAAATGTTTGTCCGCATTCAAATGCAACTTGTAGTGATACTTTCAGTGTTTCAAGAACAACGTCGGTTCTGGCTGGTAGTAAGCTAATGAGCTAATGTTTTCCATGTACTCAACTGCTTGAATAGGTAACATATCAGTAGTTGTTTTTGAGTTCCAACCTATCCACATTGGTGCGTTTTTACCCTCTTCAACTGAAATCACCCAAACGAAATATTTTTTTTAGTTTCTTTCCAGTCACTTGTTATAGGACAGTTTAGAAGAGCAGAGAGAGTTTACAAGCCTAGGTTTCTTTGGGTATGGTTCTAATATTCTAGAGGAGGACTGAAAGTTCGTGACTTTCTCAGTAGCTCCTTGGTCACTTGTAGTGTGCCGCAAAAATCAACTGTTGCTGCAGCAACAACTTCCTCCATGTTTTGGAATCAAATTCCAAATGTCCCTTCACCTGACAGTCTCTCCAAATTTGTATCATAATTGCCCCAGACCAATTCGGTGGTTAGATGTGGTACATCCAGAATATTTTCAGGTGTTACTCTTGTCTTTTCTTCCATCGCTAAAGCAAGTTCTGTCTCAAGTTCCTCTACAATATGATAGTGTATTCAATGACCTAGTATATTTAATATTTCCACAAGTCTCCTGCTGCCCGCCTTTTTACACTAAGACCTAATGATAAATGTTTTGTTGGCTTAATTCTTCCTCCACTACAAATAAAAATTGCATCGTGAGAGCTGATGATTGTATCCGTCTGTGAACTCTGGCATTCGCTGTAGGTTTTGATGAACCACTGTAAAGGTGTCTATAGAATAATTATAACAAATGTAGATATTTTGACTCCTCCAACAAAATACCTGTAACAGTAAGAGGATGCTCTAATTTTGTTTCTTGGGCTTTGGTAAGAAGTATTTTCCGGATATACAATGCTACTTCTTCTATTTTCAATTCAATAGTAGATGAATAGTTCATTGCAAGAGCAACTGCTTCAATAGATGAATTTTGATATGAGTACAGCACTAAACCTTGTTTATTGCTCACTTTGGTTGAACGAGGTTCATCTTCAAAGAACATAAGTAGTTTCCCATGAAGCTTCTGAGCAGTATATGAAGAAATATGAAGACCTTCCTCAGAGAGATAGGTACAATGCCTTGCATGAATTGAGTACAGCAACTGTGCTTTTTTGGCATCAATAATGCATGCCTGAACGTAGTCTGCGTTTTTTTTAAAGGCTGAATCGTGTTTTTTTCTGATTGTGGCTAGTCTTGTTTCTAGTATAATTTTTTCGTGCCGCACTGAAGCGATTTAGCTCTATCCAGATGTTCCTTCGACAGGAATGATGGTATCGCGCCTCTTTTTCAACACAATCTATATCCTTTATTTTGACAAGCATGGAGCCATCTTGTAGTGCAGTTGCAGCTACTTGTATTAACCTTTCCGCTTCCAATGTTTCACACTTTCCTAGTGCTTCTTCTCATCCTTTTATTCTTTTTCTTTTTTCACAAAAGATACACTTTTTCTCAAACTCTCCGGATGTTGAGGCTAACTGTAGGTCAGGTGAGACAGATGACCTAAGAAGAATGGACTTGGCTTGAGGAGGATCCCTTCCTTCTAACTTCGGGACAGATGTGAATTTTCTGTAGCATATCAAGTGATATCCATGTGGGTTTTTATCAAAAGTGTTTGGGAGGTTTTCACACATATCATTGTACTTTGATTGCTTCCATGTTTTAACTTTTCCCCATGTATTGTCCTTAAATTTAAAAACTTCATCTGTATGACTTATGCTTTCATACAGATCCATTCCATTTCTTCTTTTTCATTTCCTTCCATTTCACTTAGTATTTGTTAACTTTCCTGAAACGAACGAAAGTAAATAAGAAATAAAAATGGTCACGTTACTATTCTAACAATTATGAAAACAATAACTTCCTTAAGATCCAATGGAACTTAAACGAAAGGTCATATTTTCAAGGTTACATCCCACAATACACGCAAAATTGACTCTGCGTCAAACCATTGAGAAGTGAAAGCCATTTCGTGCCTCAGCGTATCCTAAAAATATGAATTTCTGAAGTTCGACATTCAAAAAATGGCAAAAGCGTACAGGTTAAGCAAAAATGTGTCATAATGGATTTTCTTTATGGGTACATTATCTTCAATTTAAAGAAAAAAGTAAGACTCTAGGATTAACCATAAAGAAGTTACAGCCGTTTTACTGTCTGAATGTAAATATGGCATGGCGGCCATATTGATGACGTCATGTATCACCCCCCACCACGGATTTTTACTAAGACATTTTGATTAGATAGTGGATAGACTTTCCAAATTTCATAACTGCGCTTTTGGGATTTCTAGGGTAAATAAATCTTCTATCTCTTGGTCTAGTTCCTGCAAATTTTTGGGATTTTATTGGTCTCTAAACACATATTTTATAAAGTTTTCTGGAAAATAATTTTCAGAGACCACAGTTCTCTTGAGACAATACGTAAAATCATATGATTGTTTTTAAAGATTAACATTGTTTCTTAACAAGCTTTTTGTTTGTTTTAGAAAAATCATTTCAGTATAGTTTGGAAATATTTTGGAGTGTTTTCATCGTATGAATATTCCTACGTAACTCAGACAGTAGGCAAATATATTTTACGTTGCAACTTATTTTTATTCATGTCGTTTCTAAGAGAAAGGCTATTTCCTTGTGTTATAAGATGAGATGATGATAGAGTTCTGTTGAAGTAATTTTTAGAAAACAAGTTATATACAGGGTGTAACTAAAATGCAAGGCAAAAATTTAAGAGGTGATTACTGACATCAAAACAAGTTAAAAAAAGTTCCTATAAACATGGGTGACATTTCGCTTCGTTCTTGGGATACAGCGTTTACAACCTGGAGTCCAAAATCTATGCCTAACAATGGGAAGTAAATGAATAATTCTCAATAAATCAGAAACGACGCATTGAATGAAAATTCCGTTTGCGGAAATTTGTTTCTAACAGCATAGTGAATATCAGGGATGAAAACACGATGTCATCAGATTGTCAATGTTGGCAACGAGGTATAACGTTTAAATTTTTCAAATGGCACTTTATTGAGTATTTGGCATCTTCTTGTTATGATAAAAATCATACGTAAAGCACACATTGCAGTGTTCCAAACTATGGATAGGACAAAAAGATTTTCGCGATCTAATACAAACTACGCATTTTCCTAGGATATTTCATCCATAGTTTTCAACATTGCGGTGTGTGCTTTGCGTATGTTGTTTATCATCACTAGAGGATGCCAAGTACCTAACAACACGAGGTAATGCCATTTGAAAAATTTAAACATTATACCAGGTTTGCAACACTGACAACCCTGTGACATCGTGTTTTCACTTCTGATATCCACCATACTATTAGAAACAAATTTACGGGAACGAAACTTTCATTCAATGCGTGGTTTCTGACTTATTGAGAATTATTCATTTTCTTCCCATTGTTAGGCATCGAATGTGAGCTCCAAGTTGGAAACGCTATATCTCCAAAACGAAGCGGAATTTCACCCATGTTTTTAGGAACTTTTTAAACTTGTCTTGATGTCAGTAATCACCTTTTACATTTTTGCCGTGCATTTTAGTTACATCCTGTATATCACTAAGACAAAGAAAAGTCGGACGAGTAATTTAAGGTAAATTTAACATAAAAAGGAAGAAATTTACTTACAGCTTATTTGTTCCTGACGAGAACACAAACAAACAATAATTTCACAGGAGTGAAAGTATATTTATTTTTTGTTTCAGTTCAAGAGTTATTTTCTACTCAAGAACACAGTATTAAGTGGAAGAGTTCCTAAGCGTAGGAAGAAGTTAGGGAAAGAATCTTAACTGTAAGGAAATTACTGTACATAGATATTTCTGTGAAGCTGTAAGGAAATTATACTGAAATTGAACGAACTCAAATAAATCCATAATATAAACTTAGGGCAGACAACGTACTGAACTTCGTAGCGTGTATTCTTTAAATTTAAATGGAGAAAGCTACTAATCAAATGAAAAGGCCCTTCCAGCTGTAGGATCACCAAATTTAAAACTATCCGATAAATCTAGGTTACTGAACTCATTTCTGAAGTCAGTTACATGGCTCAGTTAGTAGGGCGTTGGCTTTGTATTCAGTAGGTTTGGGTTCGATACCAACAGTTGAGCCCCCAAAAAATCAGGGGAAGACATAAAAGGAATTTATTATTTAGTTTGTGAGTGGCTAGAGCCCTAATTAAAAAAATTGAAAGGTCTTTCCCGTGTAGTCAAGAATTTCGTTAACAAGGTTTTGAAAGTCAGGAAAAAGTTTAAAAAATTCGCTCACGTTAAATCTGTAGATCCCGCGCATTCTGCCTTTTTTTTCTTTCTTGTATTCATGGTAATGCTGTTCAATAAGTAAATCATTACATATGGGGAAGCGATTTCTTTCTTGAGGTTCTTTATTTCTTTATTGTTGACTAAGGAGTGTTCGATTATATGCAGTTCATCGAATTATCTTTTCGTAATAGGCCTATATGTTGTTATAACTAGTAGATGATTTATTATGCAGATTTCCATCGGTTTTATTTCATAAGCTTCTTACCACCTTTCTTTTTTCTTTCTTCAAATAGTCTATCTTCTGATGAAGCCGATACCGCGGATTCATTGGACATCAAACCACCGCAGGCGACAGTTCATCACAAAGATCGGATGCGAAGACATGACAAGAATCGAGAAAGGCGCTCTCATAAAGAATCACACAGGAAAAGCCACCATCATATAAGAGAAGAAAGGCATCGCAGAGAGGAGAGACACAGGGAGAAAAGACATCATAGGTAAGGAAAACTTCTACAGTAGAATGTGTTTGTTGGTAAAGTATTTCAGTTAGTTGGTTGATAAAATATTTCTGTTTTGTTTGATTACATATTTCTGTTTTGTTGGTTGATAGAATATTTCTGTTTTGTAATGTGCGGGAAGAAAATTTTCATGTCGGGACAAAACCGAGATGGGAAGAAAATAATTCCCGAAAGTTGAGACCGGGACGGGATTTTTTTCCACGATTATGT
>JAGDQP010069441.1:0-10885 GCA_022664845.1 Lepisma saccharinum
GTGCTACGGCTACTGAGCGCACCTAGCGGCAGGTTTTGATATAAAGTGCCATTTACCCCATCCCATAGGAGTATTAGTCGTAGAGATGTTTCAGTTGAAGTGAACACGTGCACAAAATGTTCGTTGAATTAGTGACAGTGCAGACGTAGCACGAATTCTGAACTGATGTGACGAATGTGAAGTTTTTCAGTCAAAATTTGGTGGCAAGATCCTACTATAAGAATGCCCACTTCGTCAGCAACTTCTCGGACAATTAAATGACAATTTTTACGAATCACAGCATAACGCTTTTTGTCATTAATCAGACGAACAGCTTGTGCACGTGCTCTCCTCAGAGGATATAACTCACCGACTAATGCTCACAGCGCCATGCAGTAAATGGTAATTTGGTGACGAAACCTACCACTAGATGCACTCAGTAGCTGCAGCATGATCTTCGCGGCGATTGGTATGCTATTTTAAGAGTTCAGTATTTTGTCGAACAGACTTCGTATATTTATTTTTACAAAATACATTTCTATGCATTGACTTGCATCTAAGCTCTAAGTACATTACAAGTCTCCGGTATGACTTTCCTCAGCGAGCACTCTTCCGAGGAAGGTAGTAGCCAGCGCTTTGCCTAGGTACAGCTATGGGCAAAAGTTTTTGACGCATACCTTTAGAGAATATTTCCAAAATTTGCAGAGATGCCTCTCCTGTGTCTAACATCTACAAACGAACATTACAATTAGGATCAATAAAATTCCCATTAGGTTACAAAAAGATCCCTCTCAGCGATAAAACGAAGGAACGAAACAACTTGGTGATGTTTTTGGACTTGCAGTTTTTTTTGCAAACGAAAGGTGATATTTTTTTTCATACATCACCCTTCTTCAACTATATATCAGAGCAATATTTTCTCCAAAACATTTGTTCATAGCTGTACCATATTATAATTTCTCTAGTGAAACTGAAGGAAGCCTTGGAAACCTCACTCAAGATGGCTGACAGCAGGATTCAAACCTGTTCTTAGTGCCGATCAAAAACCGTTGCCACTAGCTCAAGGTAGCTGGGCTTTTGCATGTACAGGGAGCAGCAATAATGAGATAAATCACGGGTTTTCAAACTGTGGTGTGCCGAAGGTTGTTAGGTGGTACGCCATAAAGTTTATAAAAAATATTAAACTTAAGTTATTTAATACAGTTCGATTTCAAAAGTGTGCCGAATCCAGTCAGTATAAGTGTTCATTTTTATGAGAGTAATGACTGTAATAATACATACTCGTAATAATATTACCTTTCATTGAGAGCAGAACCTACTTATTTAACCGAGATAAATTAACTGTTCTTTTATATACTTTGTAAAAAAAATTTACTTTCTTATATTTCTGTTTCAATTTATTTTTCAATTTAACACAATTTTAGATTATCATTTGCCTGATATGACAGAGGAAAATCATGGAGATCTCATTAAGAATGGTCGGCACTGTGATTTATTCTGGGACCTCCTGATTACAAGATAAACACGCTACTAAATGTGATGCCTATTTGGTATAATTATTACTGGCAATATAATCATGCAATTTTAAATATCAACATTGAAAATTACGAACTTGGTGGTACGTCGAAAGTATGAATTTGTGTTTAGTGGTACGTCAGTCTAAAAGTTTGAAAACCATTGAGATAAATTATTAGTTATAACTTCAAAAGATCTGACTGAACAGTGAATTAAAAAGCAAAGTTTGCTGTTGATTTTGCAAACCACCTGAAAAAAAAAATATAAAAGATTCTTATTTATTTCATTGCAGGAAGCTGAAAAATACTTCAAAGAAAGCATCTACCATCTACAATACCAACCAGAAAGTCAGCCTGAATATATAATTACCGAAAGGGCTCACAACAAACTGCACGCTATTCAAACATGGATCACTACACTGACAGCTGTCAGCAGCTCAGACGAAGAAAAAACACAGAAGGCTTCTCCTTGACAATTAGCTATATTAGTTAAATATTTGTGATTTTTTTTAAGGACACTAGCACTACTATATAATAATCAATAATTGACTCCTGTATTAATGACGCGTCTGCAAAGTGTCAAACGTCATCATATTCATTAAAATGTGGTTAACAGTAGCACTTGAATCAATTTTATTAGATTACAATGTTATATTGGTTAAACTTGAACGTTTAGGTCAGTTAAAAAGGTAAAAAATGTTAGCAATACCATTATTTCTCATTCAGGAAAATAATTACTGTATTTACACAATCGAATTATCAGACAATAGAAGATAGAGAAGACCACCACAGTACAAATGTTTCTGAAAGACATAACTGAATAAAGTGATATGAATGTATTACCAAAACTGGAAGTATTATTAATTTGTGTTACTAAACACTACGTCTACAATGCTATTATTCCCATAAGTCTTCTTCTTGTTGAAAACTTCACAACCAGTGAATAATAAGACACTCAGGACCCGCGATTTCAGCGAGACAGAACAGTATTACACTGTGTGATGACAAAGCAAGAATTGTTGGGATCATTGGGTGATTTTTTCTTTCAACGCAGTACAAAAGAGCGTTGTATTAACAGCCTTATATTCACATATTCTCTCTGGTAAGTCCTTAAGTGAAGTGATGACACTATAGACATTCTGATTACCAGTCACGTTAAATTAATGGTGAGATAGTACCTCTAATTCAGGCCAAGCCAACGTTGATAATAAGATAAAAACTAGTTGTATGGGCAGTACCAGCACTATGGCAAACTTACTTGTGTATAAATCCATAACGAAAAAATAAAAACCGTAACGTGTAAAGAGACTTAGGTATAATCATCGAAAAACACAACAGAAACGGTGTTAAAGAGCCTTCATAATCCATTAATTTAGTTAACAGCTTACTAAGCGTACACAAGCATCTCAACGATAATTTGTTAGTCCTGTATCTCTCACATACATGAAAAAATTAAGTATCACATCAGGGGGTTATCCTCCCAGCGGTAGCCTATTCTGACTGAGTTTTTTCCAAGGTTTTTTTCCTCAGTCACACCAGGCAAATGTCGGGATGGTACCTACAAACTAGGCCCTGGCCGACTACCTTCCAACATCTTCTCCCCCCACCCTAAAGGTCATAAATCAATTCAATCAGGGTCATCCTCAAAGAGTGACGCTATATTGTTGGAGATGTCACAGTGTTGTATGAGACAAAATCGTATGCAGCACAGTCTGAAAATATGTGAGACTCGTTACAGTTCGGTGGATCTCAATGTCGCAAAAGATATCTGCGTGTCAGGCAACAACAACAACACTAATGACTCTTCATCCTTTGTAAAACAAAAAAAAGTGCACAAATCAATTGCTTCTAACACCGATACTGTAGAATGAATCTCAACCACCCTATTCCATAGCACCCATGGTAAATCACTGCGCACTCTAGACGCTAGAAACTTCGATATATCTCCTCTGTTGTGATAATAGGCTTCAGAATTAGCTCCAATTTCCATGCCGAATAAAGTTGTCCACACTAGGAGAATGAATTATTGACCGCGTTCTGATATCATATCAGGACAGAAGAGACTATTCAGATTCGCGGTTGAGAATCACTAGCACATAAGAACAACTTCTATATTGTTCTATAAGATGTCCTTGGCGTAAAGATTAAATTTTGAAGTTCAAATTACGTTGTCTGGATTTACAGAAGGCTCCTTATCATGTTGTATTCAACAGACGGAGTTTCTTTCCGATAACATGTTGTTGACAGTAAGACGCACGTGTAAAAGTAGTATGTTTATGGTGTAGTGCAGTGCTCGAAGTAGGTTGAAAAGGCAAGGGAACAGTTGCAGAAGTGAGCTAGAAAAGTATAAAGTATAGGCAATGAGGTCCCATTAATAAAAAGGTAGGGGTACGCCAAATCCAAAATGAAAAAGGTAAGGGCACGGTGTGCTCCCTCGTGCCCCTCCTTTCGAGGTACGAGTTTGATCGTGAAGTAAAGGTGCTACAAAGAATGATAACCAATCAAGAGCAAAGATCGTGGTTAAAAGTCGTCGAAATGCTAAACACTGCAGGAAGCATGTGGAAACTCAGAAACACGGAATAAACCACGTTTGAAATAATTACGCTGAACTGAATTGAAGGCCTTTAGGCAGCTTTGGCTCAGGCCGGATAATGTGATGGAAGAAATGGTGAAATAAAGAAGGTGGGAGAAAACGGGAGCACCCCGAGAAAATCTACACACGCACATGGTGTTTGTCCACCGCAAAGTCCACTTGGTACTGAGGATTCTATGCACCAGAGGTAAACGTTCTACCATTGACCCGCCGCGACCGGGAGCGATTACATGTGAATAGCAGCACTGTGAAACTGGTTTCATCACAACTGGACGTTGATATTAACCCATGTGATAAGCAAAAATCATTGCAAACTAGATAGTGCGAAAGTGGCATCGGTATGTACACTTCAACAAGTACTATTCATCTATTTTCAGCGGAAAAGCGATGGTTTTATTGTACAGATCATGTTAATGGACGAATGTTGGGCACGAAGTTACGAACCACAACTGAAGAAGCCGTTTACTGAGTGGAAGTACTTGTTATTACTTCGCCCACAAAAAAATGGCTATTCAACAGGGTGAGCTGAAAATGATATCAAGTCATATCACGTCGTTCCTTGTTGCTAATCACGTCATTAGCGTGATACTCTGAGCCACTGTTTCTCTGAATCGAAGTGAATAATGCTGCCACTTCCTTCGACACCACCTCCGGCACCTCTGAAAGAGCCACACATGTGGGTATAACACCCGAATATCTTGTACGGGAATGTTTGATGTTATTTAATTGAATTTTATTTAAGGTACTTAGGCTACTTCGGCTCAGGCCGTATGGATCATGATGGAAAAATTGGTGGAATAAAGAGTTGGGAGGAAACGGGAGAACTCCGAGAAAACCCACTCACACGGTGTTTATCCACCACAAAGCCTACATGGCGTTTATTGGGATCAAACTGAAGACCCTAAGCACCAAAGGTGAGCGCTCTACCACTGAGTCGCCGTAGCCTCCTGTTTTATGTCATGTTGCTATATCTGTAACTGAAATCTTACGGCAACACCGGAACAGTCTCCGTATTTCCCTATCATGAGTTCCTGTGACTTTCCACTTGCTATAAAAGATGAAAGAACCATTGCGGAGGTAGCGTTTCCAAACCAGGGAGTAGATGACCCGTACTGCAGTGCAGTCGATCGAAGCCATCAACAGAAACGGACGTGCAGACACTGTCCACGGTCTTCAAACAGCGTGAAAGAAGGTGAAGCATGCATACTACATTGACAGAATGATTCCGTGTCTGAAATAACGTGATCGGTCCATTAGACAGTTGTTACCACTGCCTTAAATCCAACTAACAGCAAAAAGAAGCAAATTTCATTTTCGTACTAAAGCTATAATGTCACCCACACTCATGCATGTAGCAACAGGTTACTATTTAAGTCCTTGTCACTACACTACGGGAAATTCGCGCCATTCTACGTCCAGATGATGCTGTATGCAAAGAATGTAGTCTTCGTCTTACCTGAACTTGGAGAGCATCGTGTCGTATCTCCCTCCTGCGGCTATCACATCAAGGCCTGTCCGTCTTCTCTTCTTCTTCAGTTCACACACAAATTGACACATCATCCCAGAATATTGTTGAACGTTGTACACCAGACCAGGGGTAATAACGATAGGACACTACAGAAGGAAAGAAAAAGAAAATATGTATACGAGCAATGATAGTTATTTGCATACTGAAGTAACAAAAGGTATGTACTTATGTTTTAGGTTGGAATCCCTTATTGATAATGTGCCACTATTTAATTAAGTATAATGGAGTATTATCTGTAAACTTAAACAAGTTACCGCTGAGATTTTGCTAACACTCCCGAAGGCTCTCATGAAGATACACGAACGTTCATTTTTATAAAATAGGTTTGGTAACACATACAACTGGGGTGCTTATGAACGGGGAACACTCACAAATGTGTCGAATAATGTTCATGCTACGTTTGATGCAGATACGTAAACCAATTTGAATAATTAAATATTTATAGAAAATGGGTTGGCAACACTGAAAACTGAGGTGCTTGGCGATGGTGACACCCACACTATATTCCTATTGTGTCGAATAATGCTTATGCTTAGTTTGGTGCATATATGTCTAACAGAATGGAAACATGAACAAAAAAATGGGTTGGTAACAGTGACCACTACACCAATCAAGACGATTCCCATGTCTCTGAGCTAGTCTAGCCACGACCTTTCCAAACACACTTCAACCACTTGTCTACAACTTGTGATTCCTGAGATATTTTTGGACACGGACGAACGGGACTATCAAGGGATCTAAAAATGACAAATCACGGAAAGTAGACTCGAGTCTAAACACAGGTACAATAATTATTTTAAAAGTAGCCCTCCGCGCAAAAAGTGTACATATTTTAGTTAGGTCTTAAGTTTACTAGTTTTCTCCTTTAACTTTCCTACATCGTTTCGTAAAAGAAGTCCCACTATATGTCACGAGAGTGTGACGCTTCGGTAAAGGCCATTTAGGGAAGACGGTCTAATATAACAAAGTGGGGATTTGAAAAATTGAAGTTTAAAGATTTTGTTTTAATATAGTTGAATGGCACCTTTATTCTGACAAAGAATAATAATTTAACTTGATGAGTAGTATTATAAAGAATATCTTTTCATATACTATTTTCAACCAGGCTGTCAATTTTCAGTCAAAATAAATCAAATCAAATCAATGTTAAAAATATTGTTTGTTTGGACTTTTTCCAGAAGTCAATATAAGTTAGATACAATAAACAAATATGTCATTGTTACATGTAAACCTATGGATGGGCCAAGGGTTCTTTTTTTTTTTAAGGTAACTATCAGGAGACGTCCGTAAAGTACAATTAAAAGCGCTTTTGTCCAGAAAGATGGGCGCTGTGGCCAAAAATAAAAATGAGTCATAAGAATAAGTACTTACAGTGTGATCTACGTCTGAAAACACCTATTTATTCGTAAAACGCTTCAAGGAATAGAAAATAAATACACATTAATGAATACGGGTGGAAGACACTATCAGATAGAGCAGGGGTTTTCAAACTGTGGTACGCGGAATATTGTTAGGTGGCACCCAATAAAGTTTATAAAAAAAATTATAAACTTAAGATATTTAATATCGTCTTATTTCTAAAGTGCGCTGACTCCACAGTTAGTGGTAAGTGTTCATTTATTATGAGAGTAATGTATGTGATACATACATGTTACTTTTCACTAAGAGCGGAACTTAACTATTTAAACTAAATAAATTTACTTTTTTTCACCATCTTAAAAAACTTTTACTTTCTTATATTTGCTTTATTGTATTATTCAAGGTACCATCCTAGGATTTACCTGCATGGTGTGACCGAGCGAAATCAGGAAAAACCACATGTTCATTCAGGATGGTCAGCACCAATGATCTATCCTGGGATATCGTTACAAGACAAGCACGCTATTAAATGTTCTACCTCATCGGTATAATAATTACTGGCAATATAGTTCATGCAATTTTAAATATTAACATTGAAAATTGCGTAATATTACTTGGTGATACGGCGTGAATTATGGTTTATTGGCACGTCAATCTCCCTGAGTTAGAGGGTACGCTCATCACGGCCGCCAGCTTGAAATCAGTCATCTTGAATCTTGCTAGACACCTTTTCATGGGCTCGACGTTCACCGAATTCGTCAAATGAGTTTTGCCACAACATTTTCTTTTCGTGAGAGATAATAAGAAATGACATTAATATGTGTAGTTGATTCAAAAGTCTGGAAATATTATGTTTTTTAAACAATACAAGAAATGAAAACCTGATGCATTGTTTATTAATACTTGTATTATAACATAACCACAAAGAATAAAAAAGGAAGGAAAAATGTGCTTCTTGTGCATTTTTTCTTCACTGCTCACAAGGGACTTTGGTAATATATATCTATATATAATGTTTTTATTCATTTTATTATACGTATATATATATATATATAATACACATTATTACATATTCATTTGCTCTTTGGCCACATTGCCGGACAAATGTTTGAGGAATTTAAATTTGAATTGAATTTTAAAGGGCTTTAAAATTATGGATGATATGAAGGCCGTATGAATGATAATGAAGAATTGGCGAAATGAAGAAAGCGGAAGGAAACATGAGCACCCAAAAAAGACCCACGCACATGGTTTCTCCACTACAAAGTCCACATGGAACGAGCAATTGAGGAATTTCGACTATGGAATTGTATGAATATCAGAGAGGAAAGAACAGAGTAAGAAAAGCATAATGTGTGATTTAGTTTTACAGCACATACCCAACAAATGTATCTGAGCAAAAGTATGATCAGAGAATGCAACTTTGAGGGGATTTTTGTGCTTCTTACTACGTAATGCCAATTACCTGAAAATGAAACTGTTACGTTAAAACTTAGGTAAACTTCCTAATTTGGGATATTTTAGTAAGTGATGACTTGAGTCGGTCTCGATTCTATTAGCTGTTAAGTTTCTAAAATCCACAAACATCCATACCTCAACTAAGATTCGAACCCAGAACCTTGAAGACGCTGGTCTAACGCTTCAGACAACACGGTCGCCCAAAATCGTACGTGAGGAATCTGTTCTAAGCTGCATTCCCGCGATGTCATTATTTGTCGAGATATAGGGTGTCCGGAAAGTAATGTTTCGTCAACTTTGAACTGTGACAGGAAGAGAACGAAAGGATACATCTAAATATGGGTTGTACACAAATAAAATGGAGATATTTTTTCGATGAATTCCAATATTTCACATACCTAATGCACAAGTCCGAGGAAGGAAGAATCGTAAAAAGTGGAAATAAACAAAGTTTTTTTCATTATTATAATATATATATATTAAGTTCCGCGCATAGTTCTAGGGTGATGTATGATGTTTGGAATATGTGGGATGGCAGTACATCGAAGTTCAAAGCTGACGGGGCATTACTTTTCGGACATTTCGTATTGTATCTTTTCTGCTCCTTTATCACAAACAGATGCATCTATTTTCTTCGCAACTACGCATGTGAACATCTCTTTTTCTTGTGTCGGTCTGAGATTTGAATCGCCTTTCAAATTATGATTATAATTGTTTAAACACCCTGTATAAAAGTTCGTAAAATTTAAAGAAATAATGACCTACCTTTACACCAAGTGCTTCAGCATTACTAATAATGCTTTCCAGTTCATGCAGACCCTCCTTTGCTAGCGTTGCCGCGGGTCCTTTCCGTTTGACGATTATTCGAAATATGCTCAAAACTTTGGATATCGGGCTCTCCGTTTCAATCAGACTGAAAAGATTCATCATCGATTGTTCCGTAAGGCAGAGGCTGATCAAGTGAGTTTGTACTTGGAATTTCGAGTATCTTTCATCCTACGGGGAGAAAAGGAAAGAAATGTGTAGTGTTAGGTGATTACAGAATTAGTTTTTCTAAAGAAACTATCATTTTTTTCTTTCTTAAATTAATGACTAAATTATTTAGAGAAAACAAAGACTGATCAAGCTTTATCTAACAAGTCTCATGGAGAGAATCGTAACATTTTCTTACCTGTTGGTACGCAGCTACTTCTTTCGTAAAATGTACACACTAGAATTGTTATTACCGTGATATATTTTGCGAAACATAGCGTCCACATCTTCAGACGAAGGAAATTAAAAAGATAAAAAGTGAAGTGGATTTTTGAAATGAAGATGAGAGTGCTATGCTGCCATTAGAATAAACCAGGAAGGAGACTAGAAGTGTCCCCAGATATCATTTCCGTGCTCGCTTTTCATAGTAAGTACTGAGTTACCAGACGGAAATATTTAACTGTGACATAATAAATTACATGTGATGTGTTCTTTATGTTTTCCATCTATATTGGAATTCACCCTTTATCTATCTGTCCTGTATTCAGGTTTAATTTTACGTATATACGCACTTTACTTCTTTTTTAATCCATGAATTCGTTTTATGTACTACGGATACATCTGCAATGCTATGGTTAGTATTTTTAAGGTGTTGAGATAAGTCTAAAGTAGGGTGTGGGTGTTTGGCGTCTCGAGTATGTTCATTCAACCAAACCGAAACTTTACGTTTTGTTTGGCCTCTTAAGACATTCGCAAGCAGAGGTGTTGAACCTCGCGAGGTCCGACTTCGACCTGAAACCGAGGTCGAAATGAGATCGCGAGTTCGAGGTAAAAGTCAGTTGGAGAGGGCGAGGTTGAAGTTAAAAAAAAAAAGAGGGTTGTCGGGGTTTAGTGGTTATGGTCACTGAAACAGCTGGTAGAGTTATTAGACTAAAAACCCAGTCGATCTCGAGATCTTGTCCATTCATGAATGATAAGTTTTCAAATGACGTCACGATTTAAATGAAGTCTCAGTACTCATCAATCGACATCATCTCGAGATCGCTGTCCATTGTATTTCGTAGTAATTTGTAAATACTAGTGCGCTATGTTCTAAAAAATTTGATAATGAACTTAGATTTTGAAAAATGAGAAAAAATGGGGGCGAGCGCGAGGAGGGCCCTTAATGATGAAGGTGGAGGGCCAGTGATCCAAGGCCGTGCGAACTGAATTAAATTTTATTTATGGCTTTAGGAATCTAAAGCTCAAGCCGGGATAGGGGAGGGGAAAGGATGCGGGAAGGTGTCGGTAGGGCCTAAGTTAAAGGTGCCATCCCGGCATTTGCCTGGTGTGAGTGAGCAAAACCCTGGAAAACCTCAATCAGGATGGTCGGCTGCTGGGATTGAACCCATGACTTCCAGAACGCTCTACCACTAAGCTACGATACCGTCTGGGTGTTGTTAGTTTTAACACTAAGTTTGCACTCCGTGATTGAAATGACTG
>JAGDQP010069444.1:0-10885 GCA_022664845.1 Lepisma saccharinum
GTAGAGTAGAACCGTCTGCCATTCCTGTTTTAAATTTTAACAACTGAAAAATTTATATTTTGCACATTTGTACGAAGGATATGAAAGAGTTCTTGAGAGCGTTTCGTCTCTTTTCTGTACCGAGATCTGTAATTCTAGCAGACCTGACTGACAATGTATGTCATGAAAACCAATCTAGGTTTAACTTTTATTTAGTGAATTACAATGTCTAAGATTCAGATTTACACCCAAGAAAGTAAACCTTGATTCATCCACTTTATCGCCACCTCTAAATACACACCTTGACTTTAAAAATCATGGTTGAAAATCTATCAGACTGAAGGAAAAGTACTTACAGCTCCCAAATTTGAAAATGATCTACCCTGGAACCCTTTCCAAACTGAAAATCCATGCAGATTCTCAGACAAATATGTTAGCAGTTTCCACAAAAATCAGTTCTATGTTAGTGTTTAACTTACCTGCTTTTGACAAGCTTGACAAAAGATAATTTTGCCATCACTTGTAAATGTCATATCGCGCTTGATCCACGAATGAATCAGAGAAGATTTTTCTGTTTTAATCTTCGGCATATTTCGAAAATCACAAAGTCAATGGCAATGTTGTATGGATAATACGACCAGTCACACGCGATCGATGTCCTCTTTAACTTTACCACACTCACGCAGAAGTGAACTAAAAATAATGGACAAACTGTTCCAGTGTTGACAACACAAATTTTATTCTGTTGAACCAACACCAAAAGCTGTTAGATCCGCCAAAAGAAAACAAGCCCACTCTATATTTCGATTTTAGAATATAAAATAAAGTAAACATTTCATTCAATTGGATTGGTATCAAATAAGTATAAATAAGCAGGTAGACCATTCTAAGTTATTTAATGCATTTTGCCTGAATGATGAGTGAAGTGACCTCGCTTGGAAGATACTGTACCTTGAAAAAAGCTAAGTATAAGCACGATGCTTGTATTATACTAGACGCTCTCATTGTTCTCTCTTTAAAGTTTCGTTGGATTTTTTCTAAAGACCTCCAAATAATTAAATATTTGACTTTTTAATCGAAAATGATTGCTTATGGCCAAAAAGCTCAAAAAAGTTTTTTTTTATTTATTTTTTTCGGACAAATAATTTTGTATAATTTCCATAAAATGTTGGTATAACGCTCTGAGGATACCCAAACGAAAAAAAAACAACGAAAGAACTAAACTATGAAGCAAAAAATAGCTTGCTTATTACGTGGCATTATCTTCGTTTTATTTACTAAACATTATGACGATGAGTGTTCAGTACAATCATTTCAAATACCCGATTCTTTCATTTTAAACAGTTATGACTGCATTTTGCCCAATATGGCCTGTTTTGTCTGCCATATTATGCACTATTGACCTCTACTTCTACTGGCGCTTGCTAGTTACACAATTCAATTCATTACGTCACACACATTTTATGTTCACGTATGCTCACATAGCTACATTATCCACGAAATATACTGATTAGGTTCTCAGCAATAAATACTGAAGATAAACATTATTTAGCTTCTTAAACTAAGAACAAACTATTTTCTTGCTCAATATGCCACTTTAACTGGAGCTGCTGCCGCTCACTGCATTCCCAAACAACTGAGTCGCGCAAAAATGCGTTCACCTGTCATGAGAATATAGTTTGCAGTGGCATCTAGTAACACCAACGGAAAGCTGCAGAGATCTAGGGGGTAGGGGGTAGGCCATATTGGGGACCCGGGCCATAATCGGTAAAATTACCTTAGTAAAAGGAACTTTGTCAACGAGTAAACCGAAAACAAAAGTATTTGCTAAGTGATAACTATTCATATAGATTCACTTTGTAATTTTAAAGATAATACTGGTCCAACATTTCTGAACTAATGATTACCAAAATTCGCAACTTGGTAGTGATTATACTGTAAGGAGTTCATAACCTGTGGAATCAGCGAGAATGATATTACTTACATGGTAGCGATACTTCCAGATAAAACACATTTTCATACATTACGTAAGAACGAATGAACCAATTATCTTCAAAATTGGAGTGTTGATAGAGTTGACTACCCTTCAAGCCACACCAAACGTTCAGTTCATTACAGTTTCTAAGGTAATGGGACTCAATTCTTAAAATTTGCATTGATGCCTCCTGTGAGAGCTGTTTGATCAATTCCTTTCAAACTTTATATATTTATAAAGGTCTTAACCTTTAAGGTAGAACCACCTTAGAATATTAAACTAATTATCGTTTCCATAGCAACGAGACTGTAATATTAAATATATACTCGAGCATACGTACGGTCGATTGATCCAATTGCAGACAATCTTCATAAAGTGCTGTAAGAGAATAACCTTAAGGCTTTAAATGTATTACAATGTTAAATCAATGAGTTTTTCCATGATGATGGGTGTCATTATTTTTACACATATTTAAGCATGACGGAGAAATGATTAACTCGATTCCAGGCAAATTTAGGAGCCTTTTTTTGGGGGGGTTTCAACCACCACATGAACATATTAGAACACTTATTGTTTTCATAGTAACGAAACTGAACTAATAAGCATGTTTTGGAGCAAAAATAGGAACCACTGATCTGATTGCAGACAAACTTTATACAGTGATATAGTGAAAATTCATTATTAATATTTTATGTAATGTAGTTGGCAACACTGACTCAATTGCTTATGAGACTCAAACAACTAATATCACAGTTTGCTTCGAATAGTTCACATTTTAAAGTTCTTTCAATCCATGAAATCAGATCTACTCTCATCTATAGCCTTTCATGTTCTAGATGAAGGTTTTAATGGAGTTTTCACCACTGTGCTTTGTTGTTCTTCTTCTTTTTCTTTCTGCTTATATGACAATCTTCCTAGAAAAGTTAATTACTTCTAATTGAGGAGTAAAGTGCAAAGTTGTACAGGATGAAAAGTTACAACAAACTACGTATAACTGATCGTTCAATTTAATTTTAAATTTACAAGGAAATCTGAATTAAGTTGCACGCGTACAGTATGACGTAATCACTCCGTTTCTATAGAATCGACAAAAACAAAAACAAAAGAATGAACTTCTTAATGGATCTGGCAGTACATCAGAACAAAAGAGCTGGATGAAAAAAAAGAAATAAAGGGTTGTTTAATGGGAGTGTGGTTTGGTGTCTACCATGATATATTTTAATCAAAAAGTGTTTTTTTTTATCAATCATGATGGGCACCTATTTTGCATTTCGTTTATTGTAATGATCCTCACCACGCTTCATACGTATAACTTTCCTCAAACTTTTTCCCTAAGCATTTGTTCCTTTGTTTATTAATACCCTGATCGTGCATTTCGATCACATTTCGAACATTTCTTTTACGAAGAAGGAAATATAGCTAACAAGCAAACATACTAACAAAATTTACATGTGCACATATTTTGAGATTCTAAGCATGACAGAAGAAAAAAAAATGAAACTTTTTCTGCCCCATCAGGATGTTTTCATGTCAGTATTAATATCCTCTTTTTTTTTTACTTTCCTTCTGTATTTCTATTGCATCTTGTTTTAACCAATGAAACGTGTTCGACACTAGCGCCAATTGACTTACAAAGACCCGCATGAGGCCACTGGAACGGGAATTGCAATCACCAATCACCAACCTCCCCTTTTGGTTGCTTATTGAATGATAATTGTCTTACAGAATTCTCGTTATATTGAAGCGTGTGTAGCACGACAACGTTTGTTCATATGTCGATGGAGTTTAACTCTTCAACGGTTCAAGAAAGGGAGATAAATCTGCTTAAATTATTGGAGTTGAATATATGCAGGAAAGAAATTGTCACTTTTCCTTTAATATTAAGGTCCCATAAACGGTTGTATTGGTGCTAATTGTCTCTACGCGTTAATGTTTTTAAACCTGAAACTTTTTTTCTAAAGGGGACAATAATTCCATAGAGGCAATGTTCATCGCGTATACAACTTTTCTGTATTCAACCGTGACTACTGAGAAAAGTAAACTTTGCTATCATGATACCAGACATAGGTCCAGAAAATCAGGTCGAAAGATTTGTCTCTGTGGGATGAATAATACAGAAGGCGCCTACAAGTCCTAGATGGTGAGTCTCTGAACAAGACTATAGAGCAGGACCGCAACGAAATTTGCTTAAGCGTTGCTGAACGCTTTCCGTTTTCTGATGAAATAGAGTTCACCTTCAGGGCGTAGGGAAAGTGTATAAGTTTGAGCAAGTGAATACCACACACATTGTCGAAAGCCAACAGGGACTAAGGACTGACAGCCTGTTTTTTGTTACTTTCTCGGCACCGCAACAGACCCATATTTGTTCGAGTGCACACTAGTGAGGAACAATGGGTCCTGTATGAGACTCCCAAGTGTGCCAGAAATTAGTTGTCGCCGCAAACTCTATGCCTCACACCACAATACCACCTCTACATCCACACGAAATCATGCTCTTAATCTGAAGAAGGCGTTAGCGGAAGCCGAAGATACGAGCCCTTATTAGCTACAATGATGACGTCAGATCTTAAAGTCTGATTGGCTACAAATATGTTGTCGTAATTATGACCTGTGGACTTAATTACTTTGGGCGAAATCGAGTTACGCTAGCCATAAAAGGATTGACATTATGATGGATTGTTGTCTAACTACTATACAAAAAGAATCGTATTATTAAAAAATAAGATAACATTTATGAACTAGATTCAATTGAAATAATCAATGGGAATGTTTGGGGGATAATTGGGAAGCGAGCATGTCCCTTATCTTATTAATCCCCGCAACAGAAGCGGAGCTTATTTTAATAACTTTGAATTTTGGAACTATCCACTACATCATATTTCATGAGTATAGTTCTCTTCCTTTCTTTTCTTATTTGATGTCAGAGCGACATCTTGTGTTGATGGTACGTATTATGGTTGTCAGTAACGGTTTGTGTGTTAGCAAATTAGAGTAATTAGTCACTTTGGCTGGAAAGTGCTTTCAGGGCCCCCCAAATAATTTCTCTACTTGTGATGATCAGACACAGCTTGGATCATGTAATAGCACTGAATCATACGAAACAAAATATTGGATACCTGACTGATATATATACAGGGAACAAATGCTTAAGAAAACGAAAAATTGAAAATATCTTCATTTTTTAAAAAATAAATAAACAATAAAACATATATCTATAACCAAACTGATGTCAATACGCACAAGCGGCTGAATCCATTACAACGAAATTAGTCGACGAAAAATAAAATATAATAACCGTTTCCGAGAACACCTTGACCAACGTTGGCATGTCGACAGTAGAAAACCCTTTATGTTTTAAACTTAAGAAACATGTTTATAGTAATGAGGCTCAGATATTAAAAACACATTCACCCAATACGTAAAAACAGATTTAATACTTTAGTCACAAGACCTTTAGGTATATTCAAGTAGAAGCAGCATTGACAGTACTATCAATATAACCCTTTGTCTGTAACTTGAAAATACTGACATACACACAGGAAGATTTGGCTACACTTTACTTAAAGTAACTAATGATAATGTAATAATGTCAAGCATTATAATAATACATTCACCAGACAAAATGCAACCAAAGCTATTTTTATATAGTCGTTGTTTCTTGTTCGATGAAGGTATGTAAGATATATCAAAAGAAGTTGTATTTTGTGTGATGGAGGTATTGTTACATTTCCATAACTATCACCCAACGTTTTATTCATTTGCGTACATAGTATCAACGCTATTACTTATTGTTGTAGAATAACCAGTAGCCGAATAGAAATAGGAGAGCTTGTACTAATATTATTAACAGTTATTGATGTAGAGGTATAACACTGTTGAACAGCAGCCCGTTCTCCATTCAGTAACTATACTTGTATGTAGCATTATTCTTGCGGTTCAAAAGATGGCACACACGCTTGCAATATTCAGAAATTCTTGATGATGTTCTTCCAGTTGTATTGTAAAAGAACTTTCAATACTAATTAACTGAAGATATAAATAAGTTTACTCTGTAATTATATTAATATAATGTAATATTTCATTTTAAAGATATTTAATTATGCATATCAAGAGCCATCGTAATTTGTCGTATGCGACTGTATGACCCGGACAGCGTGTACACTACCGTTAGATCGGTACAAATTGTTATTTTTGCTTTCACTAAATTAAGATAAGTATTCAATTAAAGAATATGTTTTTTATTGATGAACGAATTCTCTCTAGCTTCGTGGAGTTTCATAAATGACTGCTTCTGTACCAAGAGTGGAACTTACAGCATTGGACATATTGCAGTGCGGGCATTACCCCTTGTCTTTCCCCTTATTCCAACACTCATGGTACACGATCGTATCTCACTTTGAGGTACGGAATCTACATTCCTTTCCTGCTCCTAACTAGTGGGCTGCGGGCAACCGTTTTTCTCCGGAGGAACGGAACCAGTAGCTCATATTTCATTCGCGACACGTCTCATAGACCCAAGCTTACCCGCTGTCTTGCTAAGCCGCACCGTTACACAAGATTATCGGACTTAGTGGTGACATCTATTGAGAGAGAACTGTCGTGTTGATCCAGTGGTTTGTACATCGGAAAGTACATGAACCAGCCCTGAAAAGACGGACACTGGTGAATGGAGCAGCTCTTGAAGATGTTAAGGTGAAAATGGAGAAAGAAGAGGAAAATCAGGAAGCAAAGAAGGTTGAAGAAACTGCTGCACCGGTTCTCCCCTTAGATCCTACATGTATTAAGGAGGAAACCAAAGAAGAGGGGGAAATGGGTCCGTTTACGAGGGAACCAGATAGTACAAAAGAACTGGCTGAAGAAAATAAAGAATTGAATGAGGCATCGATCCCTTCTATGTTTGTGCGATTACTCAAAGAATGAAGCTAATGGAGGAAAGTCGAAATGAATGTATCATAGAAACATCAGTCAGTAAGCGCTACCATCCTCTTGTGATCGTAAAGAAGAAAGGGACCGATGAAGTTAGGGTATGCCCAGACTTAACTGAGCTGAATCGTCATACACCGTTAATCAACCTTAAGGTCGAGAAGTTGGGCGACCTGTTTGCAAAGTTCTGCGGAATGAAATACGGGATATCGTTGGATCTAATGAAATCTTAGGTGCAGGTAGAAGTAAGGGTGTGCAGATTGAAGTAACCAGAGGATGTAGAGCTTTTCTATCCTCTTTTGAAGGCAGAACATACAGGTTTTACTAGGGTCATATATGGGTAGGGGAATGTCGCGGTATGTTTGATGGCAGCCCTACAAATAGTTCTGGGGACTTACTTGATGAGCAAGCTCATCGTCTACATTGACGATATACTTATCCCAGGTCGAATCCTCGAAGAACATCTGCAGCTCCTCGATGAAGTTGTCCAAATTTGAACCCAGCGGGATGACAGTGAACATGAGAAAGTGTTTATTTTTGTCGTTCCAGGTCATCTTTTCGGTATTCACTGTTTCACCGCAGGGAATAAGCAAGGGCCCGGAGTATGTCCGGATGGTTGACTCTATACCGCCGCCTTGGAACATTAAAGAATTACAAAAACATTGGAATTTTTAATTGGTGTTCAAGGTTCGTTTTTGATTATTCAGCAAAGTAGCGTCTCTATGCGACCTATTGAAGAAAGAAAAGAAATGACTTTGGACAAAGGAACATGCATGAGGATTGTTTTGCTGACATAAAACGAGAAATCTGTAAAAACGTCCAGCTTGTCCAGCTTGTCCACCTCTGACCTAGACAAGGACTTCACTATTATAGTGGACGCTTCTCCTGTTGGGACAGTCGCGATCCTACTGCAAGAGCTGGAGAGTCATGATACTCTGATAGGATTCACTGGCAACGTGTTGAAACCGTGCGAGACCCGTTACGCAATCACTGAAATCGAGATGTTGTCCACCGTGTTAGTGGTCTGCAAGTGGAGGAATTTATTATTGGGACACTGCGTAATTTTTTACACTTACCATCAAGACCTCTTGCACTACCAAGGAATCAGGTTCTGGAACAGTCGGTTGTACCGTTGGTGTCTCGAATTGAAGGACGTGATTCTTCAGATGTAGTATGTACCTGGAGTGACTAACACCGTGGAAGACACTTTGTCTCGGATCCCCTACCACACTACACCAAAGATTATCCTGAGAAACAGCTTCAGCATGATCCCAGGGGATTTGACCAACATTACTCTGGAAGACTGGGTTCGATACCAACGAGAGTGCACCAAGATAAGGGGGATTGTTAACGCATTAACAGATCTTCGGGGAACTAGAAATATTACTAAGTTCTATAAGGTCGAGAAGAATCTCCTCCTCAAGCGTGACTTTCACGTCACCAATAGATGGAGGATAGTGGTTCCGTCCACTTTCATTCGTACTATCTTGAGGAAGAACCACGACGAGAGAGGATACTTCGGATCCACTAAAACGCACTCTCTTATTATGGAGAACTTTTGCTGGGATTCGCTATATGATTATGTACAACTGTACGTCACTGATTGTGTGACATGCCATAGCAGCAAACCGGATACTCACTCCCCTTCTCATCGGTTGGATTCGATTGAATCTACAGGACTGAGGGTAATTGCATCCTTGGACTTCGTTTGGAAATTGCCAACGTCGTCTGAAAACCACTCGTACATTCGTACTATGCTGGATGTGTTTAGTAGGTATCTCGTTGCGTATAAGGTGAGGAATGCTACCGACCGATCAACGATTCGGTGCGCTGAACTATATTTCATACATCTAGGGTTTCCCAGAGCTCTGCTTGGTGACAATGGACCTTGTTTCCGGTCGGGAAATTTTCTAAATGACATGCGTAAATAGGGTAGTTAAAGTTTATTTTGTGACTCCGTACCATCAACAGGCAAATCCATTGACGCCTACATCGTGAAGTCATTCGGATGTGGAGAACGATGTGCGAAACTAACCGTCGATTCCTAAGATGGTAAACGAAATAGTACTGCTGTTAAATTATACCATGGTAGACAGCCTTGGTTATACTCCGGTGCAGATCCATTTGAACGAGAAGCGACCGACACCTGTGCTGGAAAGGCTTGTCCTCCAAGTTTACGATTAGACTACCACTTGGTACAACAAATTGTTGATGATCAGCGAGATGCGGAGTGCCCAAAGACTACGCAAGCAGGAAGCAGAGCACAATGACGGTGGCACCTGTCCAGAACCACAACCAGGAAATTTTATGTTCCTCCGAACGAACCCGAAAAGCCAAGCGGTCTACGGCGTCGTCAAGAAAAATGTTAAACGTGTATTTCTGGTCCCCAAGGTAGTGCGTTTACTCGATCCAGATTCCGGTTGAGACGTTGATAACTATGCTGAAGAGAATTGTAAAATTTGAACTCCGCCGCAGGACATCCGTGACCTGTGGAAGAATATGGCACGCAAGTTTCTAACCTACGTCATGCTTCTGTCTATTTTCATGGTGCTCTTTTCATGTGTGCAGGACAGTGTGTCAGGATTCGGAGGCACGATCGGGCACCATATATAACAATGTTGAAGAGTAGTCTGTTCTCTATACAGTAACTGTACGTGTATATAGTATTATGCTTTCAGTTCAAAAGATGGCGAGCACGCATGCAATATTCAGAAATTCTTGATATTGTTTTCCAGTTATTTTCTAAAAGAACTTTTAATACTAATTAACTGAAGATATAAATAAGTTCACTTTGTAATTATATTAATATAATGTTTCATGTTATTGATATTCAATTACACATATCGACAGCCATCGTAATTTGTCGTATGCGACTATATGACCCGGGCAGCGTTAGATCGGTACAAATTGTGATTTTTGCTTTTACAACAATAAAGTAAGCATTCATTTGAACAGCATGGTTTTTATTGATAAATGAATTCTCTCTAGCTTCGTGGAGCTACACAAGTGACTGCTTCTCTACGAGGAGTGGATCTTGCAGCGTTGGACATATTGCAGTGCGGGCATTACACCTTGTATTTCCCCTTATTCCAACACTCATGGTAGACGACCGTATCTCACTTTGAGATACGGAATTTACATTCCTCTCCTGTTCCTAACAAGTGGGCCGCAGGTAACCATATTGCTTCGGAGATCTTGAACCAGTAGTTCATCAACTCAGATCTACAACCTTTATCCGGGGGCGACTGTTTCTTTTCTGTGGAACGGAACCAGTAGCTCATATTTCATTCATGACACCTTGTCTCATAGACCCAAGCTTGCTTACGGTTGCTGAGGCGCACCGTTACAGAGGTAGCAGTAAGAGTAAAAGTTGATGTGGAAATATTAATATTAATAAAAGTATTATCTTTTCTATCTTTGCCTCTCCAATGTGACAATAAAGATTAGTTAGCAAATAGATGTCAAGTAATAAACGAAAATAAGTGCAGAAGTTTGAAAAGACAAACAGATCATAAGAAGATAGGAAAGGAGTATGAAGAAGTTCTTTTGAGAGAGGCTAGATAATAGACCGATATTATATTTTTGGGTGCGTTTTCCTTAGTTTGCTTCCTCCCATGATTCAACGCCTCCTGATACAATAGAAGAGAGAACAAGAGAAAGATTTTAACTTCTAAAAGAAAGAGAAAAAAAAGAAAAAAAGAGAGAGAGCGAAGAAGAGAGTAGATCTGTTAAACTGAAATATGTTTGAAAGTAATTGAAAAATTCAAACACATTTCTTTTCCCATTCTTCCAATGTTGTCCCCATCTCGTTTTCGTTTTTCTACTGGAACGTTTTTCTGATATTAAAAATAAATGGAGAGAAGACGCAAGAGGCTGCACAGATAGCTTCAAAAGTGTCAAAGAAACGTGTTTTTTTTCACTTTTGTAAGAATTTGTCTACATGAAAACTAAATTTAAGTATTTGTTTTCTTTAAAAGGAATGGACTATATTTCAGTACATTTTCTATT
>JAGDQP010069445.1:0-10885 GCA_022664845.1 Lepisma saccharinum
CCCAAAAACTCGAAGTTGGGGGCGCAGCCAGCTACGGGGGGCGAGGACCTAAACGAGGCCGAGCGAGCGAGTATATATATTATACACGTACAAAAAAGCTGTGAAATCCGAACAAAAACACCAGAGGTGCAAAAAGTGGAGCCAAGTTCTTTAGCCCTAAAAAGTTGTGAAATGGGAGACGGATGAGCCAAGTTCCTTGGTGACAGCATGTAACAGGAACAAAGAAACTTGGCGCGAGGTGGCAAGGTTCATGATCCTCAAGCTATAAGGGTTGTGGGGATCCTAAAACCCACTACGTCCACCGCCACCAACCCTAAGGCTGTTACCAGCTCGCGCCAAGTTCCTTTGTTCCTGTTACATGCTGTCGCCAAGGAACTTGGATCATCCGTCTCACATTTCACACCTTTTTAGGGCTAAAGAACTTGGCTCCACTTTTTGCACCTCTGGTGTTTTTGTTCGGATAATTAAGTTAGCAAATAAACTTTAGTTTGTTCTTTCACGCATAAACATGTAGAATTGTTATATATTGTTATTTTTCGTTTACATTTTAGTGAGTTCCACGAAATATTCAGAAAATATTGCCAAAGTAAACGGAAGTAAGTGATTCAGCTATTCATACGCGAATGTAACCTCTTTTCGCTTTATTTTCTACGGATAAGTTTTTGGCAGTAGTGAATATTTTCTTCTTCTTCTTTTTTATAGAAAAGGTTTAATGTTGTTTTGTATTCACGTGATGATTAATTGCTTTTCATTAAATACATGTTTAAAAATAATAAGGTGCTCTTACAACTTACAAGTACAAAAATACTCAATGAAATATTGCCTTCTTTTACAAATGCTGTCATTTAAAAAACTGAGATTTTTATAATTCTCTTCCAATTTTTGTAAAATTTCGTATCTAGGTGTTGTGAAGGGCATTGAGCTCAATATTTTCAATTCCGAAATCCAAGATGGCTATTGCCGAAACTGAAGTTTTTTTTTTAAGGCCAATTTTGGCAAAATATCCTATGTAGGATTTCCAAAGGACGATGAGTTAGCTCCTGTTGTATTCCGAAAGATCTAACAGATATTATAGATGCGTCTCTGTCTAGTTTTTAGATATTTGTTTCTGTACCTATGTGTCTGTATTTTTATACATATTGTTCCTGTTTACAACTTTTGATATTTGTATATTATTATAAATTAAGTATTGTCACATACTAAGATATTCGTGTAATGCATTAAACCACTTTAAGTTCTAAAATTATAAATTTTAACGTTGTCATGCTGTAAATGCAGTTGATTTATTCCTGATCCAGTGTAGTTGTAACTTTAGAAAATTTTGTCTGGTATAATAAGTTAAAAAATGTTATACTAGCATATCTCCTGTTATTTTGTAGATATTGTTCAGAAGCTTATTTCAAGAATAATAAAATGAGAGATCTGTTTTGCTTAGTTATGAAAATCCTAAAGATCTTTTAGACGAAACGCAAGTCGGTACACGAGAGGAAGGGGCTATATTATCGCCTGCTGCTCTCTTTGAGATCAACATTAAATAAGCAACATCATGAAGTTTTACATAAATTTGTAATTTAGAACAAGAGTAAGATTTTTTTTTTAATTTAATTTTTAAAGGCCTTTAGGCAACTTAGGCTCAGGCCGGATGGATGATGATGGGATGATTGATGGAATGAAGATAGTGGGATGAAACGGGAGAACTTCGAGAGAACCCGGTATTTCTCCACCACGAAGCCCACATGCACAAGCAGGGTTTGAACCGACGACCCCAAGCGCCAGATGTGAGCACTCTTACCATTTGTCCACCGTGGACAAACAAGAGTAAGTGCAAATATTCTGTCGCACTTTTTTCATCACTTAAAGTAGCCTGAAGAACAAATGAGATCTAGAAGCACGTGTGAGTTTACTTCTCTGTATCTGCCAATGAAAACCGAAGAGCAAAATGTAGTGTGACAAAGGTTGATAATAAGGACCGAACTGTTATCCAATGACTTACCCGGGAAATCAAAGGCTCAGCTACTGGTAACCAAAATGCCTTCGTGGTAGTGGACGTTCCGCGATGGGCTTCCAGAACAACTGTCAAGGCAGTGTTCAATTTTGTTGCAAGGGATGTCTGGGATGTCTCCATCTCTGAATAACTCTTCCCTAGCTCTGTTTTCCGAAATATCCCCCAAGCCTGGGATGTGAACGCAATATTCTACGTTCTATGAAAAAAAAAAAACCCTCTCTGGAAATTGTACAAATCGGACACTGTTTCAGGGACCTTCAATACTCTTCGTGGTAGTTCCCCCTCGCAAATAAATGCTTACAAGTGGGCTTAGAATACTGATCAGGACTCAAAATACAACATTAAGTAAATATAGTACCTTAAAAGAATATGAATGTATTAAAGTAATTTGAACTTGTCGTTAAATGGCGTCTTCCTGCGATTTGAAAGGGGCCCTACAGTAGGCCTGCTAAGATTATAACTTCAGGACTGCCTTTATGTTGGTCATAACAAGTCTTGTATGTCAAAATTGCTAATATTGGAAGATCGGCAAGACCCTAATGCTACAATTAGTGCTGTTACTGCCCATACAATTAATTTTATCTTATCTTACCTAATGCTACAAATAGTAGCAAAAGTACATTAAGTGACCTTCTTTATTGGGTAACATTACGTTTCCAAGGCAAAAGGGAGGCGAGGGGCAACCCTAGAATTCTTGGGTTCCTGGCCGGGTCAATCCACCCCTGATGATAACATCAGAGGAATTATGTTCCACAAAATAAGTAAAACTAATATGAATAAAAAATTAATGTGTGTAGTCACGGATTATCGTCTCGTGATAATCTGTTGAGATATAAACGGAGTGATTCGGAGCCCAATTAATCAGAAACTGTGTAATGTCTTTATAAGGTCAACAGATTGTTTCAGACATTTATTTCTTATGGTACCATTTGATGTTTCTCCTCCAGTACTATAGATCTTGCAGCTGTTGAGATGTAAACGGTTCGGTTGCGATCCGATTCGATTATGGTTAAGATCTTTCTGTTACAGACAGAAAGAACAAATTGAGAACAAGTCTGGATTACAGATAAGACCCTGAATAGGGAAGAGCACAGATGTACTGTACGTGAGGCTCCTAGCATCGGAGCCCAACTCAATTCTGAGCAAATGTTGCTAAGAGACAGAGGCGGTAAGCCGGTTCCCCCACAAAAAGAAATACAGCTAAGATCCTTTTTTCAGTCACACAGGTAAAACTGTGAGCAAGTCCGTTAACGAGTAAAGATTTGATTACTGCTAAGATGCTATTGTTACAGACGCAGACTAAATATTTATATTAAGTAAAAAAGATCCGATAGCGACTAAGATCGTGTTGTTACAAATACAGGAAAAAAGTCTTTTAACGGCTAAAAAAATTGACTACGGTGTGAACAAGAATGGTAACGGCGAAATATTTGATAACACCTAAAAAAAAACATTCATTATATTACAAGTACAAACGAAATTGTGATCAAGTCTGTTAACGGCGAAAATTCTATTTTGTCAAAGATTCTAATGTTACAGACACAGAGAAAAAAGTTTATAAGCAAGTCTGTTGACGGCAAAAGTTAGATACGACATTCGGTTGAGATACAGAATTTTGAATTTGAACAATTGATTTTTTTTTCCTCGAGCAAGTTTCATAGAATCCTTTATCCAGGTTAACAGCCTAATATTACAGATAAACATAACACAAACGAAAGCGATATTCTGCCTTGCATTTGGAATGGCCTGGGTACGAATCCAGTGGCCGGCTATGCTAACTAAGAGGCTTTTCAGAGTTTTGTCTGTTATATTACGGTAGTGTTGGGATGGTACCTTGAAACGAAGCTCTGACGAACTTCCTTCCCACATTCCTCTCTATACTTTCCCGTCCTGATCCAAATATGCGAAAAATCCGTAAATAAAATTAAGAAAGAAGAATTCCCCTACATGTGTTTCTAAAACTTAACTTCATCGAAAATTGAGCTTAAAACTTGTTGATCACCTGAAGACTCACAATGTCTGTCGTTACCAAGTTTAATATGACAATTATTAAATGCTTACACAAAACGTTTATATTTGAAGAGGAAAGTAGGTTTCGTTAGTAACCACCACAATTCCGACTACTTCTTGTTTGTAACTTTTAACTTGTAATAAAACCACAATAAACATTACTGAGAGCTAGAAAGCTGTAGTAGTAAAACAAACTTGTATTAAATCAAAGGAATGTAAAACAACACTTTGTACGTACATTAATCTTGGAGACGATTGTTAAAGAGATGTATTTACATCTTATAATAACATTTTCTTGTATCTTGTCTCTTTGTCCCTTCATTTTCCAAAAGAAGTTGGAAGTAGACAGTTCACGCGAATCTAACAAGAAGACCAACAGGTTGTATATATATATATATTACGAAACTATGAGTGTAAGCAACCATTAAGATTAATTTCCCTTTTATATGTCATTGTACGTATTTTAACAGATGTAATAAGCTACATAAAATGGAGGGAGACCTCTTTACCTTAATCATTTATCACTGTTCCACAGTGTGTGTGTAAGTAATATGTGTTGAAATAATGAGCATTACCTATTAAAATGATTTTTTTTTCACTCATCGCGTCTGCAATAGTATACAGGTGATGATGATGATGATGACGATCCTGTTGTCGGGGACGAGATGAAGGATACCTTTTTTAACACATTAGTCTTTTTTTCTTGCCGCTTCCCCCTCCTGTAATTTCCTCCCCTCGGCAATGCCGCCACTGGACTGGACTAACTAACAGTTTAAACAACCGCACAATTTGTTGTGGCTCTTTCGACATTTGATGGACATAGTAGCTGTGTAAGGCCGGCTGCCATTTTCCCTAAAGGGATAATCGTAAATCACAAAATGTTCTCTAACTGATTCTTTTTTTTTTGTTACCAGATTTAAAAACAAAACAAAACATAACAACATAACATCAACGCCCTTGATCTCATCAAAAGTGGCAGGAAAAAGACCCAGGACGAAAACCAGCTACTAAACTGTCCCCTTTGGCCAAAAAGTGGTTTTTGCTGTGGCTAGCAATGATGCCTGTGTTGAACCATGGGGCATTTTGTTGTTTTTCTTTTCTTTTTTTTCCACCGCCCTTCTTTCACACTTATTCAATTATCATTATCTGTCTCTCGCTTCTCTTCAAACAAAACTACTGTTCGCAGTAGCAAAAGAGAAAGAAGAAAAAATACTTTCCTAATTTTTACCTCTTCTTTTTATGTGAAGAACTGTTAGTACTGAACAACATGACGTAAAGAAGCACAACACTACTGTACTAATGGCGCTTAATGTCACACAGGATTTTGATATTTTCTTTAAAAAAAATCGTACTTAGGTAAACGCAAACATCGTATAAAAAATACGTGCAAATCTGTTACAGTCAAACAATATGGGGTGTTCCTCAGGGATACAACTTCGGTCCTTTTCTATTTATGCTGTTCGTTAATGACTCATCCGAAGTTATACCAAGCGTTTATATGTTGTGTTTTCCCTGTGAAGCAGACGCTATTGCGTTACGACATTACATTAATAGAATTTTAGTGTATCACTAGGGCAAAGTAAACAGACTTATCCTAAATACACAAAAAAATATAATGTAATTACGTACATAAGAAAATCAAAATACTTGTGGTTTCAACAGAGGATTGCTGATATTCCATTGAAGATATTTGTATTACTATAACCCAGTGTGGAAATTGAGGCACTTTTAGGTGGGGGAGGGGGAGGGGAGTTAGTGTTTCTCAAGTAATTGAGCAGTTTCGTAATCTCTTTGTTCCATAATGATCTTACACACTCCGCTATTCTATTTTCATACATTTGGAGCCTGTTTTGTATTTTTACTATATGAATTTTTTAATATCAGTGATCTCATTTTCAATCCTGCATGTTCTCATTTTCAATTAAATGAGAATACTGATTTGTCATTTCTAAGAGAATTGTTCTCGGTGCCTCTAATTTTTAAGAAATAGTTTCTGAACAACATTGAATCAATTCAATGCATTTTCAAAAATTGTAACTCTTTTTTTTTTTTTTCAATAAGCTCACGTCATAACAATAATTTAAAGTCATGTTTGAAATTAGCATCAAAAAGAAGTTTTAGATCAGCTATACTTTGCCAAATCCTTATTGCGATTTCGTAGAAACATTTAATGATTAAAAGCAAATGAAACTTTGAATTATTTGCATTATGAATCAAATTTTAGCCCAAACCTTATGCGATAGACCAAATCTAAGGGTATTCTGAAATTATCAGCAAAAATTTCATTCTACGGCACCTATTTTTTTTAAAAAAAAGTTTTTGATAATCACAAAAATATTGTGTTATATAATGATAGACCATTTACGTTAGTGAATAACACGT
Organism: Lepisma saccharinum; assembly: GCA_022664845.1. NCBI lineage: Eukaryota > Metazoa > Arthropoda > Insecta > Zygentoma > Lepismatidae > Lepisma > Lepisma saccharinum. The sequence goes on from JAGDQP010069445.1 coordinate 6,398, forward strand.
TAACCAATGTTTCAACACTCAGTTTATTTCTAATGGAAATTCACAATCAATAAATTTACTACTGCTTCTCACCAACAATCGTTGGTTGCTTCTTATCTGAGTTTACGAATACATTGACATGTATTCATGGTCCGTTGATCTTAAATAGATGTAACTACTAATCAAGCAATTAGTTAAGGTGGTCCTTGCTTGGGAATTGTGGAAGGATATCTGTAAGATACAAATCTTTTTGATTAGCGACACAAAAGACAAAATATGAATATCTAATTATTTCTTATCTAACAAAAGTATTGAGAAACTAGAATTACGTTTACGTGTTTGTCTTCAAGTGAACTATTTATGAATTGTGGCTCGATACATGAAATAAAGGAACTGAATTCTAACCAGATTTTCCAGCTTTAATATTGATTTGATTTAAACAACATAATAAGCTACGTCTTAAATTTAATCGTAGCAGTTAGTGGGGTTTTGATGCGTTTCTCACATTTTCAGTAGACGACTATCGGTGATACCTAAACAGAGAACCTTGGATGCTATTTCCTCTTCCTTGTCATCGAAAAGTGCTCCCGAGGAGAATTAATCCCTTAAAGCAGTGTTTCCCAACCGACGGACTCTGGTGACCTTCCTACCAAGTCACCACGAGCTTCCTATTTTAAGCGATTATGACTTCAATATGCAATTTGCCTTATCCCATTCAAACTATTTCATGGAAAAACATTTCATTAACTAGACGCTGAAACTGTTTAACAGAACTTTGCTGGGTCATGACATTCAAAAGGTTAAGAAACAGTTTAGTACATCATCGCGAGGATTAACTTTATATTGTCTTTTTACGAATGTGTCTGTTAAATTTCAAAATTTAGATGGTGTTGTCATTGTCTGAAACTGGTCAAATGTTGAATGAAATATATTAAATTATTTTATAATGCGAAATTCAATAAATAAATAAACAAAACTAATAATACAAATAGTTGTTGTTATTTTCATTTATAGTAATTTCTGGTCTATCATGATTAAAGTTTAACAATGGTTCTGCTCAATGATTTAGTTTTAACAACACTCAAAAGCGGTTACTAAGAAATAATTTTAAGGTTCGGAATTATTCTGTTTCAAACAAGTGACCGGAATTTGTCAGCGAAAATACTTTCTGACTTTGTTGATGCTCTGTCCCCTGTGGTACGTCACCAAACATAGCTACAAGGTACAGTATATTCCTCAGTGACAATTCAAGACGTCTTCTCATGGGTGTAGGCACTGGAGCGTTGATATTGCATTGAGGGGAATAGCGGGATGGGGATCACCTTGAAAGAAAACCCGATAAAAGAAACCTCCAAAATGTGAGGTTTCTTCTCTCGGTGCGATGTAGACCCAGGACGGTGAGGGCCTATCCGACAATAGCATCCTATCGACCATTCTACAAAAGGCAAAATTGATCTTTTTCTTGTTGTCGAATGGTTCATAGGAGAAGGTATCTCAATAGGCCACACAAAATCCCGTTGGATGCCTGTGAAAGTTATGACAACGTTGTTTCGAAATTGATTAATTCAAAGATTTCGATGTCCTTGTCGAACTTCAACCTAAATTCCTATGGATTGGCGGTGTTATTATTCACCAGTGGATGTTGTGGAGATTGTAACTGATCCCGAACAGCTCTGGGTTTCAAACCATCTTCCTTATTCACGTATTTCTGTAGCATTTTATTTGAATTAGTAGCCTGAAACCAAAAGTTCTTAGAACTATTGTTTTATTTAGATCCTGAAGGGGAGATAAAAGGAACTAAAATCTATTACGTCCTGTTTCCAGTGCAAATGGAATTATGACTAAACTTTCTGTATCTCATGAATTTTCAAGATTATCGTCAATTAGTACTTTTCCAAAAGATGCAGGTCCTTCAAGGTAAGATAATATCGATCTTGCATTTTCATTTTGATCTTAGCATACTATTTCTTTTCCTTAACATTGGTTCCCCAGTAGCACACAAACGTTGAAAATACGTGGATTAAACGTTATGGTAACGTTGTAAATGTACCGAAATGTCCGCTTGTTCAACGGTTTATTCGACGTTGAATGATGGTTGAGAAGAAACGATGAAGAAACGGGTTTAGTTGGCCAAAACAGAGTATGAATGCTGTCTATTGGTAAACACACATTTAGTTTTATTTTATCCGTTGTTTTTATCACGATATACGGTGTTAATTTTCCAACAGTAAATAATCCGAGCGGCTGCTGTGAGGTTCGAACACAGAAACGTTCTGCTTCTTGTTGGTAGCTCGACACGTTGACCACTTATCCAAAAATCCACCTGGGGAGGCCACTACTCTTTTACTGTATCGTTGAAATTAAATGTTCGTTGAAATATAGTTTTAAATTCAACATGTTTTCAACATGCAAATGAAAACATGATAAATATAGTTATTTTCATTGTATTTTGCTTTTAATTATAATGTTTTAAGAAATTAAATTAGAAATACAAATGTGAAACGAAATCTAGGACATAGTATGAATGATAGTTGAAAGTACGTCACATTAACGTCGTATCAACGAAATTCTAACTTCGTTGAAATATGTTTTAAAATTAAATGTGTTTTCAACGTGCAAATGAGAACGCCAAAATTAGTTTGTCATTCAATTAGTTTTTAATTATATTTTTTGAGATAACATTAGTAATAAATGCATTAAACAAAATCTACTATACCATAGTTGAAAATAACCACTATTAACATCTTATCAACGCAATGACGTCTTTGTTGAGATATGATGTAAAAATAAACGTATTTTTCAACCGTTAATCAATGAAATGAACCTAAAATCAACGTTGAAAATACGTATGTATGCTAGTGGGGTTTAAATTGCACTTATGTTCTTCGCTTCCTCTTTTACCTGTAACCACACCGCTTCCATCATTCAGTAGTGTTACTCAACCGCCGGGCCCTGATAACTCTCCTACCGCGACTCGACGAACCTGTTCAAGTGGATATAGCTTTATCAAACAGCTACTAAAAATACACGATTCGGTCAAAGAGGTAGTGAAATTACAGGTGTAAAGATATGGAGCCGGATGAACATACAACAATGAACGGTGATAGAATTCGTCTTCAAGTTAGGCGAAATATTTGCTTCAACGATCTATGGAAAATTAAAGGAATTTTTCAAGGAGGAAACAATTAATAGAAGCAATGTTCAAAACTAGCGACAAAGATAACTTAGTTACACATTCATCACTAAAATTACAGCGCACAATAAAAAACGGTTTCCTAAGATTGAGAAGAAAAAGTTCTTATCTGTGCACAGACAAACAATTTTCTTAGAGATGAGATATGAGCATTCTCATTTAATTGAAAATGAGAAAATGTTGGTATGGATCTGGTCTTGTGTTCAAACTAGTACATGCCTCTTGTATACCTCAACATGCACGGCAGTGCATGAGCCAAGTTCTTCGCGTCAGAAAACGTCAGCACTGCCAGAAGCATGTTATACAGGAACAAGAGTTTATGGCAAAATCGACGATTTGGGGGCCCCGTAAGAAAGAAGATGTTAAAGATAGGAATATGAGCTTTTGCCGTTAAGGAGATATGGTAAATATGTGCAGATATACAAAATTTCATATTCGTATCTCAAACTATGTTCTAGTTGTGGATCCCTGAAATTGCACATTTTAGGCTAACTGACTTACTCACTCACTGACTGACTGACTGACTCACTCACTCACTCATCATATTGTTTAGGGTGTTTGGAGTAAGCTAGAAACATGAAATTTGGTAGGAAGGTAGAGGATGATAAGTAGATAAAGGAAAAATTCAGACATTTTGAAAAGGTCGCCATCTTGGATTCAAAATGGCCGCCAAACCTAAAATTTCAAAGAGTACACAGCCTAAACGACTAAAGATAGAACAGTGAAATTTGGTATGAAACTACATCATTGATAGCAAATTAAGAAAACTTTTTAAAAATTTGAAAAAGTCGCCATTTTGGATTCAAAATGGCCGCCAACCCTAAAATTTTAAAGGATACACAGGCTAAATGGCTTCCGCTAGAATAATGAAATTTAGTTTGACAGTACAACATTATTAGTAGATTACGAAAATATTACAAAATATCTCCAAAGACACCATCTTGGATCCAAAATGGCGGGCGTCATAAATCCATTTTCCAACTGCTTGAGCCAGAGATACGAAATTTGGCATAATGATGTATTATCAAGAGTAGTTTAGGAAAACATAACAACGTTTTAAAAAATTCACCATCTTTGATTCAAAATGGCAGCTGAAATACCATTTTTCACATCGTTCGAGATAGAGAAATGAAATTTGGTATGACAGTGTATCATCACGAGTATGTCACGAAAATATAAGAAAACGTTAAAAATGTGTCCATCTTTTATCCAAAATGTCCGCCTAAGCCCCACTTTATAACGACTGAAGCTAGAGAAACGAAATTTGGTATGAAGGTGTACCATTACGAGTAGGTTAGAATAAATTCGGCTCGTCT
>JAGDQP010069447.1:0-10885 GCA_022664845.1 Lepisma saccharinum
ATCCTAATTCTACTGTATTGTACCGGTATTCTCTGAAAAACTTTGGTCAAAGAAAATCTACATACAGGCAACACATGAATACATTCATTCATAGTCTATTTTTTTAAAAAAAAACTAAAATATATGTTTGAAGCAGTGTTTCTTATAGGGATGTGACCAGACTAAATCGATCACCCCCAAGTAAAGACAACGAATTTTGTAAAAAACAAGGGTTCATTGATTATTATTCTACTAGAATTACGCCCTCTTTCCTCTTTTACCCCCTCTAAAGATCTAAAAAACAGAACACTTTTCCTGAAAGAAAGACTACTTGAAGTGGGGATGAAAGAACTACTACATATCAAACATGCTATAGAAAACAACATTCAAACGCCATATCCACGGTATCCAAAAGTTGTGCCTAGAAGCACGTAAGCTCAAAAACAAAAATAGCACACGAATACCTGAAAACCCGAGCATCTACAAGCTTTTGAGCAAGGTGTTCAGAACTACTTATAATAATTTCTTTCAGCTAGATAAGCTAGCTACAAGATTGGTTTCTACTGAACATATGACACATATCAAACGAAGTATTGGGATCTCTGGTCCCTGCACAGATCAGAAAGTGAGTGATGATTGATTTCCAGGAATCCGGACTTCCATCCTCAATCATGGGCAAATTTATGGGGGGCAATGCCCCCAGTCATTTCAGAATGACTTAAATATTTCATTATAAACGATAGTTTTTAAAGTAATTGTCCCCCCCCCCCCCCGGGTCTCTCTCTCCTAAATCCGCCCATGTCCTCAATAAAATCAAAATGTTGTTTTCTTTTTCATGCAAGGGAAATGAAGTCTAAGGGCCAATTGCAGGGATGGAGCTTAGATTAGATTAGATTAGATTAGATTTTATTTCATTCTGTTGACCATAAGTATACAATTATGTACAATGGTATAGAACATGTCAGTAATTATAACAGATAATTATACATAGATGAACGAAAAAATATAATAGAAACTAGGATGCTACAAGACATAAAAAAGAATGTAGAAAATATTTAAAATAAATGAATAATTACATAATATATACAGGAATTGTAGTGTATAACACTTCTGTTACTAATTAATACATTGCAATAGTTACATTTCCAGTATTTTTTTTTTGCATATATCTTTATAATTCAACGTTTCAAAAAAAAAATACTTAACACTCCATGTACTCCTTTATGGAGTAAAAACAATGATATAGTAGAAATGACTGTAGTTCTTTTCTGAATTGATTAAGAGGGTTTCGAGCCTTTATATAGGTAGGAAGTTTATTATATAAAACAATACCAGTATATTTGCATCCCTTTTCATACAAGACAGTACGATGTTCCACTAAGGAGAAATTGTATTTATTTCTAGTGGAGTAACTGTGTTGGTCCCCTACAAAATTAAGCGTAACTTCTAGGTGTTTCTTAACAAATACAAGTATGTTAAGTATGTACTGGCAAGGTAGTGGAAGTATACAGAGCTTTTTAAAGATTGGCCTGCAATGTTCTCTAGGTTTAGCACGTGTCATGATTCTAATAACTCGCTTTTGTATTTTAAATATGATATTGGCTTTGCTTGCATTGCCCCAAAATATAATGCCGTACATTAGGTGCGGCTGAAATAAACTGAAGTAGATCATTCTTAAGGTAGACCCGTTGAGTACATTTCTAAGAACCAGAATTGCATACTGAACACGGTTTAGTTTTTTGCTAAGTTCTGATATGTGCTTATCCCAGGATAGGTTCTCTTAATCTTAGTCTAAGTTAGGCCTAGGGTTAAACATCAATTTTCGAATGCACCAGCTTAGCCTACTAAACCAGAGTCTGTTAAGGGTATATAATCTTTGGTCTAGTCTAGGTCTACGTCTTTGCAATCGGGCGCAAGTCTCGCAAATTCATCAACGAAAATAATGAATATTTCCCCCATTTTTAAAGTTTGTCCCAGCATGCTGTTTCCTTTTAAATTTCCGTACAATTTGAATAATAGACCTACTATTTATCTACTATGTTTACAGAAATAATATTTCCAGTTAAAATTTGATCCGTCCGTGCATCGCCCTGGTATGTATAAACGTTCTCATCTCGTATCCTTTGCACTAAGCAAAGCTAGCACCACCAAGCGGCAGAAACAATGAACTTCACGACTTCCCTCACTAAGAGTTTAAATCGCCCTGGTGGTACTAACAGCAAATGTTTTATCGCCCACAGTTACAATTGTTGGGGAGAGTTCAGTAATCGGTTATATAATTTTGTCTACTTCTGTAGTGATGAAATCAACAGACTCTTTATGAAAGAGAAATTTTATGGGGCGCAGAGAACGGAGCCATATTTTGCCATATTATGGTTCTTATCTTGCTATTTACAGAGTAAATTTGAATTGGTACCATAGCTATGCTGAAAAGACTTTCGTCAGTAGATTGCCTTTCAGTAAACTTCTGTTTATACCTACTCTGTTATGCCCCATCACATCCCCACTTTACAATCATTTTCACATTATCACTATCGCACAAAGTCTGGAAAACATTTTCTTGTACTTGGCTTAGTCGTGTCACAGTGTGATCTATAAGTGATTGCATTGACACTTCCGCTGACGTTTCTGTTATTAGTATACCAGAAGGATAGCACAACGTTTTAGCTTCTCGAACTTATAGTAAGGAGGATACAATTTACACTTAACTTGTTCAACTTGCATCCACATAACATTGTATTGATTTGAGGAGAGATCACAGTCCACTATTAAAGCTAACGCTTGATCAGGAATTAATGTTGCAGGTTCCGCCAGATAGGTTTTTCGGGCTTTCTTGAATTTAGTACCTCTTGTTGGGGAGGCAACACTAAGCTCTTTAATGATCGCAGCTGAATCACGTTTCCCTGCCTTGGACAGTTTTATTTCTGTAGCTTTACACAACTCATCCTGACTGGAAGAATCTACAAGAGGTTTCACTTTTCGCGTTTGTACCTTAGAGCCACAATCCGTAAATGGTTTTGAAGTTCTGCTTTTTTTCGTATTTGACATACTGGAGCAAGGCACAGCTTGATTTACATCTTCAGAGAACGTAACATTGCACTGCAGCCAGATAGCATTGTCTTTCAAAAACCGATCTTTATGTCTGTTTGACTTTCTCCATCTCTTCTCCATTTGACATAAACAAATCCTTATTGTTACTTTGACACTGCGTGAAATGTCGTTTGGTAGTTCGGACACACCTCATTTCCGCACAATGTAGGTCTCTACCGCTTGTATTCGTGTGTCTTGTGCATGTTGCACCCGTTCATTGAAGATGTCGAGGCGAGAAATATCAGACGTCATTCTGAAAGGAAACAACATAACAATTAGTTGGCATTCATACTTACTATATTTCACGATCTTTACTCTCGGCCTAAATCACAAACAGGTGGCGGAATTACGGAGGCGGAGAGGACTTTCAGACTAACGCTCACCAAACTTCCGAGATGCCTAGAAAATGCAATGAATGTTAGTCATTCCATGGTCATAAACTTCAGGTTCCTCCAAATTTCCGTGATTTCTACAGAAAATGATATATTCCTACGATAAGCTCCTCCAACACTATTTTTCTAAGTCCGCCACTGAATTGCAGGTGCGCAAATTTGAGCAGAATTTTTTTGCTGATTGCAACACGTAAGATATCTAGCTTGACTGTGAATCATGTGGCAACTTTAAATAACGTTAAATAATAAAGTAAAGCCTTCATTGAAAAGTACATATGTTACAAACATATTCTTTTTCAAGACACTAATGTCAAAGCTTGCCAAATCGTATTTACAACACAACACATTGCAATTGATATGCACATTGCACAATGTGTTACCCCAGTATACAGACATTTTAGTGAATTATGGAATTACTAGTGGATATCATGTTCTCTGTGTACGAATCAAATGAACTTTGGGTAATTAGAGAGCGCCCGGTAATACTTTATTAAGAAACGTGGAACGTGCCACTTTTAAGCCCAGTTGGCCACTACTTGGCGCACAAATATACCAAAGCAATCCCAAAGTCATTACGACTGTACATTTCCCTACCGAAATCGCACATTTGTATTCTTTTCTCCGACATTCCGAAAATTGATTAAAGTTCCGCTAGATCGCTGAAATTTCGCACTGTGCGTTGGGGAGCAGAGGAAAATACGGTGCGCACAGTGCTGCCAACCAGTACGATAATGTATGTTTAAATGCGATATTAACTTGTACGATTTGCTCCAAATTTACGATAATTCAGTAGACGTTTAAGAAAAATCATTTATGCTTCTTTTACGAGTGAAATTAGCATATAATGGAATACTTCATAAAAAATCTTCGTGTGGAGTGTGCGATCCAAGAAGCAAAAATACGATAATTTAGAGTGTATTGTACTATCCTTATAATGGATATGGTTGTAAATCATTTGCGTAGGACCGACAATGACGTAGTCTGTTTTTATATGATGTAATAATAATAACACAATAATTTTAAGATGCAGGAATTTTTTTGCGTACAAGTGCTATAAACATCAAAAGTGCCGACTTGTGCAGTATATCATTGTCGTTTAAAGACGGGAGAAATAAATATTCCAGTTAGAAGTGTAAAACCATCGAGAAATCACGTTCCACAGGTGAACATTCACATGCATAGTATGTTTCAGATTTGGAACCATGGAGCAGTCACAGGTTGTCTCTGTCAAAGGTGATGTGCATTGCGTATAATGAAGAAAAATATCTAAACTGGCTTTTACTAACCCGTCTTCGTTCGCTACCGCTCACTCGACATACTGTCTATAATTTTTGTAGCAAGACATCAATTGTGAATGGAAATAAACGTCACTATGACGTAACATTTTTAGTAAAACCTTTATTCTGATGAAGTATCTTCATAATTTCGTACGTTAAACACAGACTTTTTATGTAAATCGAAGAAATAGTAATGTTGTCGGCCTCTGTTTAGTATACGTCAGGCGTTCCATTTGGAACCGTAAATGGAGCAGTAACAAGTGGTGTCTGTTAAAGGTGATTTCCGACACATATAATAAATGAAAATATCGAGCCTGGCTTTTTCTAACCCGTCGTCGTTCGCTATCGCTTACTCTACATACTGTCCGTGATTTTTGTAACGAAACATCAATGGTGATATGGAAATGAACAATCACTAGGACGTAGCATTACCATGATTCCGATTCATGAACATGTGACTTATTTCGTTCCGAAAAATCATGCCCGACGTAAGCTAAAGTAATACCATGTTGTCAATAGTGGTCTTTTTTAGCATATGGGTTTAACACAAACTTCTCAGTAGCTCAATACTGTGTTCAGTGCATTAAAATAGTCAATATTTATCTTGTGAACCAAAACATACATATCAAATTTCAATGTAGCCGAATCTTAGAAAATATTGCGAGAAATGGATCTTTTTGTGTTATATAATTTGATTTGACCTTCATATGAGAACAGAATCCACGACAGGTCACAGGGAGTTCCAGTTTTTTTTAACTAACTTAAATCTGTTACCTAATCTACTGAAAATTCATATGAGATAAATGATCAAAAACTTTCACGACATGGGTTGGGTAAGATTATTCGTCTCTAACAAACAACTAAATATTTTATCAATATCCTGAATATAGAATCGGTATGTAAAATACAGCTATTAAGGTGCCCTCACGTTAAACAGTCTGAAGTTAGTTTCGAGATGACTTTTGCCATGGTCACTTACCAATGAGTGTAAAGTTTATCTAAATACAATTTTCGAGCTCTTAGATTAATTTCACTCAAGTTAAATGCGATCGGTGTTTCATCACCTAGATATCATTAGCGGCACAAGTGTGTAGGTACCTTCACAGTTTCTTCGGTTCAGCAGATTGAGAATGCAAGGTTATTATTGTATGACGAACGAGGTTTAGTTGCAGGTTTCCGGGATGATATAGCGGTTAAGGTTTTGAGGAGGTGTATAAAGCACCTTAAAACGGAACTTTGATATGTAGTGTCGATTATAGAATTCCAACCTGCAATGCCAGATATTTGGGGCCCCGGGCTCCACCTGGTCTAATAGTTGCTGTTCTTTATGCATCCGAGTGTTGCGGAGTATTGAGTTCAGATAGACAGAAGTGAATGTTTAAGAATGAGGTAGGATTAAGCTTTTCCTAGCCTCTTGAACTGAATAAGCCCTGAATTGTACTTGACCACTGAGGTTCCGCGTCTTACGTTATCGCCCTTATTCAGCGCTGCGATGAGATCCCTTCTGCGCATGTTTTCATGTTCTTTCTCTGCATTGGGGATGGGTACAAAATAGCGTAGCAGCTACTTCCTTATCTACTACTAACGTCTCTACTACTATTTCTCCGAACGTCGCGAAGGGTATAAACAACAGCACAACAAGAGATAAAAAGCTGTTACTTCATTTTCTTTGCTTCTCCCTTATCAGCAGAGACAAACACGACAGTTGATCAAAACAGTCGAGTCAGACCAATACAGGCGAGTACCTTCTCTATTAAGTACATAGTGTTATGTTTATTATCGGATTATATCGGCCAACATATTTACTGTAACTACCTACACATGACATTCTGACTCAGTGATTCTACCAGACCCCCTGTGAGGGTTGTCCACCAAATTCGCTGCCGTACGCCAACTTTAAAATTATTTTTGTCAAAAATAGAAATCGTGCAAAACTCCACTTCCACTCTACCAATTTTGACTTTACCCTCCCCAATTGAAAATAGAATCTCCCTTGCAGAATCTCTGTTGTAACTACAGATAACATTGCAATTTCCTATATCCATTTCAATGTTTATAATACACAAAACAAGTTCATCATAGTTGATATCCATAATTTACATAATATTATTTTAATTTTAGATGTTGGAAAAGTTAAAAAATACTGCGAAGAATGTGAAGATAAGGGAAAACTCAGTGCAAGACCACACGTTCCTGTAAAATTAGCCAACAAAATTCTAGCACAAATGGAGGTGATTGCTTCACACCTGGATGCATCTGTTGAAAATAAATTTAATTGTGCATTTTATAGTGCTAAAACTTCAGAATCAGAAGGCATTGTTGCTCATGATGTGTTCATATTGTCCTACGGTGAGATAATTACACTTTCACCAACGTGTGTATAACATTTATAGAAGATATTTGTTAATTACTGTAATAGCTTGATCACACCTAACATTGAAAGCAGTTTTCGTAATGTTTAACATTCAATATTTTCTCTTCCTTGTTTTATCTGTTTGGATGTGATCCACATTGTAACACATTGTAGTAAGACTTTCTTTTGTTTAATAAATTGTTAATGCGTAAAAAAATCTGTTGTCAGTTTAAAAATACTGAAAACACGCCAGGCACGAGACCAAGACAAATCCCATGAGAGAAGCATTGCGGGTTCGAGTCCTGCTCAGGTCAGCGATCTTAAACCTGATTTTATAGGTGTTTCCTCAGTCGCAAGAGACCAATGCTAATACTTTCAATCGAATCCTTAATTAAAACGTTCCCCTTCATACCCGGAAAGTGTTCGCTGAGGAACTTCAGCCCTCCAACGTTTCACTTTCAGCTGTACCTGTTAGTTCCAGTCTATATTGTATTTTTTTTTAAGTAAATTAATTGAGTGATCTTGGTGTATCTTTATGCAAAATATTAAAAAAATGACCTATAGACATCTCAGCCTCAGTCAAGAATAGGATGGGAAAGGTAGGTAGACCAGCGCCTAGTTAGTAGGTATCATCCCGCTACATTTGCTTGATATAACTTAGAAAAAACACGGAAAAGATTCTTGATAAGTTCAACTGAATCTGGTTGTTTTTACTAGGAATTTGCTTTGTTTTATCAGATGAATATTGGGATGGTATCTATATAAAATATCATAGCAGTAGTATAATGGGGGAATAATCGGACAAAAATACAGGGTGTTTTCAAAATGTTGCACTAATTTTTGTTCCTTCTATAATACTTTAGTCACTAGCATGAATCGCACGCAAAAAGTAGGTGCTCCATAAGTTATGTTGGTTTTATACAAGATATACCATGGAATACTACTTTAATTTAAGTTTGCAATCATTTTCAAAGAGTTTGTACATCATGTAATAGAAGGTAGTGATAGTAGTAGATGAAATTAACATTTTCATTGAACCAGTACTTTAAATTATTACAATATTATGTTTCTTATACTAATAGTACCTGACTGATGAAAGCAATACGTGAAATACTCAATAATCAATCTGCTATCAAGTTTTTAGCCATGTGATGCTTATATTACCTTCAATGTCTTATATTTTATTGTTTTAATCCAGTAATTACCTCTATTTTAATTTTATTTTATAATTCAGATAAATGTCCATTATTTTATGAACACCCTATAGCGACCACTCATTAGAAATTAATATTGTTGTCTTATCCTGTCGTAAGATGAATTCTATAACAAATCAAGAAGACATACGCTAGATATGTCGAAATCGTCCGTCAGGATGACAGACACTAAGACTCGAACCCGGGTTGTCTTTCTCAGTGCTGATTCCAAGACCACAACGCCAGTGTTTGGATCATGCTTCTCGCAATGATTCGTCTGAACACAAGCTAAATTTGTCAAAGCAACCAGAAGATGCAGTGAAAACTTATTTCCTTACTCTCCCCTTCTTCCTCTGGAAAATTTTAAGACGAAACAACGCATCTGTTTCCTCCTTTTTTCTCTAATAAATAGATGGAGGTAATTAATCATTAAATAGTAGTGACTTCTTGGATTCTCCGAGCCCACCCCACCGAAACGGAAGCACCTGGGCTCATAATTTGAGATTTTTGACCATTAATTTTAACAAACTGTCATCTCCTTCCGCATAAAGCTTCACCTTTAGGGCCAAGGTTCAATCCGTTGACCCCACAGACAAGCCTCGGAATCTTCTGGGGCGTGTGAACCGGAAATCGGCTCACGTGGATTGGAGAGGGGTGGAGACAGCGATGTGTCTGCCCAAACATTAATTATTGCTGTGGCATCTGTTGGGGGCACGCGTCAAATATCGTTTTAATTTTCGCAATGCTTGAGAAGACTTTAAGGGATTGAAAACCTTTTCTGACGGTGTCTCAACTAGATGGTAAGAAAAAATGCATGATAACTCTTCCTGAATATTTAAACACAAGAAAGCGGTGAGATTTCATACGAAATATATTTCATAGTTAGGATAAATATTTTAGATGCTTACGCATCATGTAATGGAATTGCTGGCTTGTGTTTTGACATCTGTATAAGAAGAATTTAGTATAATACTATCATCTTTTATGATTAATTTCTACTCCAGAGATGTGATTATTCAGCATAAATGAGTTTTGCTTGTTTTCACACCTCTATTTGTATAAATGAATGATTTGAAGTCCTGAGACGATGAAATATACATAATTTACATGTAGAAGAATACAAACCGAATCACTGCAAGCAGAAATTACGGCAATAATACCAATTTTGGAATAATTTGAACACTAAAAGTGCACTTATTGAACACAAAGAAGTGTATGATATGTGATTAATGCATTTGTAAGCAAAAGTTTTCGTAATATTTTACTTTTGAGATGTTTCTTAAGACTTTTAAAGTCAAAATTACTACAATATCGCTATTTGTGAGCTAGTTAGCGCATTGAAAGTGTACAAAGAACTGTAGAAATCTATTTTAAGTTGAAATATTAGATATATATTGTCTCAGAGGACATGCAAAAACTATGTAACAGAATTATAGACGCTACTTTTAAGATATTCTACGTTAATACAGGCTGATTATTCCTTGAATAGCATACGAGACGCATCTGGACCATATTTGAAATCTGATTTTAACCTAATACAAGGTGTTTATTGTTCTTTGCAATGGAAACCTATATAATACGTCTTCTGTCACGCATGTTTAAGAATAATTTACTCGATTAGCAACTGTTTTGAAGGCTATTTCCTGCTTCACATAGGTATTCATTGACGTTTTTAGGAGAAAAGACCTCTTTTGAAATAGGAAAAAAATGAATTAAACTTCAAACTATCACTTTGGAGAACTTATTTAACAGATAATGTAACTAGAAATGACTCTTACACTGTATTTTACTCCTAGAAAGAATTATTTAGTGGTAATCTATAGCACAAACATGATTATATGTGCCTAAAGCCGACTTCTCAGATGAAATTGCAACTATTTTTGGTTTTTGTTATCAGGAAGGGACTTCTTCCAGTCAATATATAGGGAGAAAAGTGGGGTTTTCAAGTAGAAAGAGGTTTAATTAAACACGAAAAGGACTAATTGATGTGAAACTTAGAGAATGAAGTTCTCTTATTTATCGGTAAGCACTATGAAAGAGATATTCAAACATAATTTTAAGCAGAAAACTAGTCTTTAAGATACTTTTGAAACCCGAAAATACGAGAATAACGCTATATTAGAAATTAGTTGTTACAAAACAAGTTCTTGAATATGAAAATGGCGCCACTAAGATGGATGATTACCCGAATTTGACCATGTGCAATACAATTTTGTTAATATACAACATTGAAATAGGTATTTCAACACGAATAGTAGAGAAACAAACTATATCTTCACGAGAAATATGGTACGAAGGTCTCATTGTTTCGATTTTCTCGCGTGAGGGACTGTTCAGAATGGAGTGTAGACATTATTTTATTTGTACAGTTTGCATATTAATTGGGAAATCAACTCTGGTAAATCAAAATTGCCCATATTACGCGCCTTATTAATACAAAGAGAGGTCCTAAGAACCACATGTAGTCAATACGTAACAAGAAAACCGTCATTGAAACTAGGTTGAACGTGTATTTGAAGGTGAAAAGCGTGGATTTATATAATACCGAACAATATATAGCGAGAAAATTCACATTTGAAGTAGCTTGAACATGATTTTTAG